>JAODAL010019095.1:0-72943 GCA_025379985.1 Phyllomedusa bahiana
GTGGGATGGGGGATCTAGTTTAAAGGTGGTGAGGTTGGTTTTGGCGTAGAAGGGGAAAGGTTAAAAGATTAAACAGTGGGGAAAAGAAATTAAAAGGGGGGGAAGAGCATTGTGCGGATAAGAGGGGGTGTTTGAGGCTTTTGGCTGAAGTGTTTTGATGGGGTTTGTTTTTGTGGGAAATAAATCCCAAAGTATCGCTGAAGGGAGATGGGGGAGGGGTGCTGGGGGACAGGAGAGAGTAAAGGTGTTGAAATTTTCGGGGGTTTTGTGAGACAGAGAGGATATAAATTGGAAATAATCCTGTTTGGTTTGTGGATTAGTTTTAAAAATTTTAGTAGGTTTTTGTATGGGGTGAAGCCCGGGGGAGCGGGTTTTCTTCCGGGGTTTTTTGGCAATTCTAAAAATCGCCTCATTGTTTGTGGGGGCTGTGGCCAGGGTTTTCTGTTGATTTTTGCTTTTTTTTGGGTGTAGAGGAGCGGGTGGCGTTTGTGGTTGAAAAAGGCGGTGGCTCGTCTGGGTCAAAAAAGGGGGATATGTAAGGGGTGCAAAGAGTCGATAGAGTGCTAAAAATGACCCTTAAAGCTTATGGTCTCAGTATTTTCTGAAAAGGTAAAGCTATGTATAAAAAAAAAAAATCAAATTTCCTTTTATATCCTTTTGTTTTCAAAAACCCCCATAACTCTGCAGCAGGGGTTGGAAAAGGGGATGAAGGAAGGTTTTCTACTGGAAAAATGTAAAAAAACAAAGTCTAGTTAATAATGCTAAGAGGGGTTGGTGGTGGGCAAAATACAGCTTCACAACAGCCCCCCTTATAAAGGACATAACCCAGAACAGAATGAAACTTCCCCTGCAGAATTTCTTTAACACCTATGGGGAAATCTGTTGAGTTTGGTTTGTATAAGCCTTTCGACCTCTTGATCTTTCTGCACCTGAAGGGTACATCTAGCATAGGTTGGAGTGTCAGGCAGGTAAATGTGGTTTCCACAGTGACGTGTACTGTAGAAGACTTTAGACATTCTGGGGTAGACTTGGACAGTCCTCTGTATAGACAACCAGGGAAGTCAGCATACGCCTAGCCAGCCTAAGAAAAATATAAGACACTCTATTCTGTTATAACATGTATCAAAGAGGCAGTCCATTTGGCTCCGGCTGTCTTCAACTTTAATAGACAATGTGAGTTTATGGTGTCCTTGGTTCTGCATATCTAGCAGTAGTTACCAAACAAGGGTGCGTGAAAGGAACTCATAGTTCATAAAACAAAAATGGAGCACAATCTATCAATAAAGTGGTTCTCTAAGAGTTTCAAAAATCCTGTCACAGTCCAGGACTACTAGAGTGTAAAAAGTATAATTAGTACTCACCTCTACAGCTCCCATTGTTCCAGCAGTGTTGAAGCACTGGTGTTCTCCACCACTCCTCCCAGCAGTAATGTCACATACATGATTTGTATGGCTATGGAGTCAATCACTGGCCTCAACAGTCACATACCATACATGCAAGCAGAGACTGCTGAGGCAGGGGGACTTCTTGTGTGGTCACGTAAGTGTTGTAAGTGATGTCACTGCTGAATGAAGAGAACACCAGAGCCAGAACTCCAGCAACATTGGAGTAGTGGCGGCTCTAGAGGTGATAGCAGTTATTATTTTTTTTTTTTTACAACAGTCTCAGCTATACCACAAATTTTCTGAATCTCAGAAATCTTTAACTCCTCATATGTTCGGTTTCCCTGCTCTTGATAACACTAAACAAATAAGTTCCTATTGGTAGACCAAGGCAAATGTGATATCTATAACCAAAAGGGCACAAAAATATACCCACTAGTCCCCAAATCTATCTGTTTTCAATTGAAAATATAACTTTTATTAATTCATTTATGAAAATTATATAAGGCCTCAGAAATAAGAGATATGTGGTCTAATGGTGTGAACATATATAAATGTTCCCTAATGATAGAATTTATTTATAGGGAAAGACTAATGGTTGCAGTTCCCCTCATGAAAACAGCTCAATCTTAATATGAAGTGAGTAAACATAATAGCAGACAAGGAGCACCGTCTCTATAAGTGGAGACATTATAGCAAACAAAATGGTGGCAACATTGACGTGTCCATAAGGTGTATATGAATCCTGAATATTAACAGTTTACACGTGCTGCATTTTTAAGTTGATACATCATAGAAAGTAACATAGTACCCACTTTTTGGTTTATTTAGGGGAACTGCAAAAATGTTATTGCAACGGGTATATTTTTGTGCACTTTTGGGCATATTGGTTATTGATATTCCTATACTTGATTCACAATCTAGAAGAGTATGATCAGTAACAAAACTCGGTTTTCATTCTTCTCCATTAATAGTGAAATTACACATGGATATAAGCTGTATAAATACCTGTGTCTAATATCTTCTCCTATTGCCTGTTTGATGCTAAGAATTAGTCCTTTGCCTCTATTTGTCCTATAGCTCCAAATAATTGCAAGCATATCAGCAATGAGATCTTCCATTTTAGCTAACAGACAGAATTGTTATTTTGTTTGCGTGCATTGACCAATCCTCTAGTTTTATTGGACAAGTACAATTTCACATAAGCATATTCTGTTAGTTACTAGGAAACAGACTGTGTTCAGAACATTTGGTAATCAGAAAGGGAAGGTCATTCTTAAAATCACAGTGAGAGTTTATTTTATGATGGTAACAATAAATGGTATCATAGAGGTAATCTGTAATGTTTTACCTGAGATTAAGAACTAAATCTTGTTAGATGAATAATTTAAAGGGGTTTTCTCGCTATGAAGATCATATATGTAATGACTGGGACATTAAAAATAAGCACTTTTGGAATGGTTTGTATTACATAAATTGTTTAGTATAGCAGCTGTTAGCTCATCTGTGTGTTCTACACCTAAAACTGCAATCTGGGGTCAGACCACACCCCCTTTGTGGTGATTGGCTGCATGATATTTGGTTGAACCCCCTGGATGGTCCCCTTCCATGGTGGGACACGCCCCCTGTGTTGTGATTTGCTGCCTGCACTCTCTGTGCACACTCCCCCCGAGCTGTCAAACTGAAAGTGAATCTGAAGAGTGCTCTGCTCCTCTTCCAGGGACAGCTCTGATCTGGGCAATTCTAGATTTACTCTCTCCACCCATATAGCACACATATAATACCCTCTGCTAGACACAATGACAAAATGTCACTTTATGTAACATTAGAGGGCCGTATGTATAAATGTTTACACCAATGCAGGTGCTCTTGTTACAAGGAGCTTGTGGAGGGAATTGACAACTCTCTAGGCATGAGAAATGACCACTGCAGGAGGTCTGCAGAGCTGTGACATCCTGTCCCTTCCCCTGCACACGCAGAATGAGGACTGGGGAGCGAGCAGGAACAGGTGAGGGAGGGAAGACACGCCTACTTGGAGGAGAGACCCATTCCTGGATTTGAAGCTGTAAGACAGAGAAAGCTCAAGATTCCTGTGAAAACCTGTAGTGACAAAACCCCTTTAAGTCATATTCTTGCCTTCCATGTGGAAATGTGACTGGACTAGATTACTACATATACAGTATCTCAAAAAAGTGAGTACACCGCTCACATTTTTGTAAATATTGTATTTCTGTATATATCTTTTCATGGGACAACACTGAAGATATGACACTTGGATACAATGTTAAGTAGTCAGTGTATAGCTTGTATAAGAGTGTAAATTTGGTGTGCCCTCAAAATAACTCACACAGCCATCAGTGTCTAAACCACTGGCATCAAAAGTGAGCACACCCCTAAGTGAAAATGGACATATTGTTCCCTATATTTCATTTTCCCTCCCCAGTGTTCTCATTAGTGTTATAAGGTCTCAGGTGTGAATGTGGAGGAAGTGTGTTAAATTTGGTGTTATCAATCTCTCCCTCTCTCATACTGGTCACTGGAAATTCAACACAGCACCTCTTTGCAAATAAGTCTTTGAGGATCTGAAAACAAGAATTGTTGCTCTACATAAAGATGACCTAGTCTATAAGAAGATTGTCAACACCCTGAAACTGAGCTGCAGCATGATGGCCAAGACCATACAGTGGTTTAACCCCTTAACGATACTGGACAAAAACTTATGTCCCAGTGCCGGTAAAGGGCTTTGCAGTTAGCAGATGGTGGATGGAGCTGCCGCCACAATGCGCTGTTTAACCCCTTAGTTGCCGCTGCAAACATGGCCGTGGTATCTTAATGAATGAGGAACGATGACATGTACCATTCCTCACTCTGATCGGGACACCACTGGTGAAATCACAGGCGAAATGTGTCCAAATTGCTTAACATGGCATCACCACCATATTTTTTGTTTCACTACTTCCTGCTCTGACCCCTGTACAAATGTTGAATTTAAAGGCATAACTTGTACTTTCTGGGCCCTAATTCAAAAAGTATAATTGGGCCCCTTAACTACCACAAGTCATGTACGATACTAGTGTCTTCACCACCCACCTCAAGATATGTAGAGTCAAAAGAAAAGGTAAAGAAGGACACATCTCTACATGTGGTCAAATCAAAAGCGTAACTTGAAGTTTCTGGGCCCCCTCAGTTACCATGTGTCATTTATAATACTGGTGTCTTCTTATGTGGCAGATGGGCTTTTGGGCCTGCTAAGGCTGCAGGGCCCATAGTGACTGCTACCTCTGTCCCCCTATTCTAAGCCCCTGGTTGAAGTCTATCTTAACAGATAAACCTCCATACAGTAAATAAATAATTGACTTAAACCAACTTCTATAGACCAAAATCCCTGTGCTCGGTATGCCTATGGACAAATTTGAGCAAAGCAACATTTTTGGCATTCTGTCATGTGATATTCAGTAATGCTAGTCCACATAGATCCCTTAAACCTCTGTTCCTCTTCAAATTAATGTCTAGACTATATTGGTTGGGCTGGTTTAGAATGTGGGTCACGCCATTGGTCTTTGTAGGTATTGAAGCCAATTTTTGTTTCTGTTCTTCAGACAATGTAAAACCTACCATCCCATCCTGTACAAAATATATGTAGCATATTAGATATAGAAATCCTACATGTCTTCAAAATCTAATATACAACAACTGAGAAAAATCAAATTATGATATAGAGGAATATACTTTTAATTTTTTTAATGTCTTACATGAGAAAATCAATATTGTAGGTAATTTGAAGATTTGAGAAATATTTTCATAGATTCGAGCGGATTATGTTAACTTTGTTTAGTAGTTTTCATAGGTTCCAGAATGCTTATTTTCTATAGTAAGTTATGTCCTTGCAGAGAACATCCATCTGTGTGCTGTCTCTTTGTACATAAAACATTGAGAACTTCACATAGAAGTGTTACAATGCTTGATATGTTGTATCACTATTGTAGACCCAGCTCATATCTGCTCAGTCGGTTTTACTATCAGATCTCTACTCACAAAATCACTTCCTTCTTAATTACAAGTGCTGTAGTCTTTAGGCTATTGAGCTTATGTTCTACCTTTTATTTAGTACTTTGCTCTTTACAAATAGGATAAGCATATGGCAATATATAACAATGGCATTTGACACATATTGCATGTAATATTACTGTTTTAATGGGCTTTAAACTCCTGGCTACATAATAATGTCTACCATAATACAGGCAAGGAACTAAACATCAAGCTGAATGAAGTACATTTGCTTTTAGGGTGCATTTATTCTCCAGAGAGAAAATAAGTTTTGATCAGAGAAAGCTGCCGTGTTCTCATCTCAAAACCATCTGGGTGTCGGATTATGGTTAGGGCCTACGTGGAGGGGAGCATGAAAAGGTGAAATAGGATGTCCACTCAGAGGGAAAAGCTGGAGGCCTGGATGGAGAAATGGCAAATTAGGTTTAATGTGGATAAATGTGGGATTTTGCAGTTGTCGTCCGAATGCACTCTCGCAGGCCGGGAGGAGGCTGGAGAGGGGAGATGCTGTGGGAAGGCGGCGGCGAGGTTCAAGGGGTTAAACCCTTCCCGCAGCATCAGCACACTCCAGTCTCCTGCCGGCCCGAGATAGTACTGTACAGCGGCTGCCAGCGGCTGTTCAGTATGTTCTCCAGACATGAAGACTATACTGATGGATAGAGTCTCCAGAGCTGGCTCCATCTCTGCTGTTAACACAACAGGTATCTAGCTGATTGAGGAACGGTCCTCCGTCTCATAACCCTCCACCTCTGCAATATAATTGCAGGGGGCATCAGTTAACATGGCAGCCATCTATGTACATGTATGTACACTTTTTGGCAGGGTGTAATAGGTAATGCTGTATATAGGACAAGGGATTGTGCCCCTTAGTGGTCAAGTTCCCTAGGGGGACTAAGTATTAAAGTAAAAAAAAAATGTTTCAAAGAAAATAGATATTAAGAGGGACATGTATGAACGGGGCTGCGCCAGAAGTCTGGCGTATTATCAGCCTGATATCAGATGCAGCCCCGTTCGCTTCACTGCAATGACTCCCGAACGCCATTATCAGGCACATTAAAGAGTGCCCGTGGCATTTGGTAATGCGCCTGATTTCAGGGATCGTGCAGGAGGCGGGGCGCACTAGTAACGTACGAGGCTATAGATTTATAGCTTCAGTACGGCATTTCTAGGCACATTACTCCTGGAACAGGTAAACCACTTTCAAAGTGGTTTACCTGAGCCAGAAGTGTCATTCTAGCGCTAGAATGCGCTTGATTTATGACCCACTGTAGAGCAGGTTCATAAATCAGGCGCATTGTATTCTATTTTAATGCACATAAAAAATTTGGCGTTTAAGCGCCAAATTTCATATATGTGGCCCTAAGGGCGACATGTATGTACGAGGCTGCACCAGTAGTCTGGCGTCCTTACAGCCCAAAAATTGACTGTTCTTTAGATTTATAAATAGGTGCATTATTGGGCTCCTGCAGCACTCCAAAATTAGGTGCATTATTGGGCTCCCGCAGCACTCCAAAATTAGGTGCATTATCGGGCTCCCGCAGCACTTTGTAATGCACCTGAGATCCGGGGGCATTCTGGAGGCGTGTCACACTACAACTGTACGAAGCTACACATTTATGACAGAAGGATGCATTATTGCTGGAGCAGGTAAACTAAGTTAAAAGAGGTCTACCTGAGCCTAATTTCTCATTTTGGAACTAGAAAGCGCTAAATCTGTGACCCACAGTAGAACAGGCGCATTCTACACTACTAATTCAGGCGCATTCTACACTACTAATACATGGTAAAAAATGTTGTCTGGGCACCAAAATTAAAAAGTTGCACATAATTGGCATCGCTGCATTTGTAAAAGTCCGGTCTATTAAAATATAACATCATTTATCCAATACACTTAATAACGGAGAGGAAAAAAAATCCAAACACCAAAATTGTGTTTTTTCTTGGCCATTTCATATCCCCCCAAAATTGGAATCAAAAGTGATCAAAAAGTCGCATCTGCCTCAAAATGGTACCAATAAAAACTACAGTACAGCCCACACTTTTTGCTTCCAATTTTTTTTTCCTATTTTCCTCCTCTAAAATCTAAGTGCATTTTATGATCCAGTGCATCTTACAGTCTGAAAAATATGGCATTAAAGGGAACCTGTCACATAGTTTATGCCCCCCTTGCTAAGGACAGAACAAGGTAGTGTCAGACCTGCTGTTTCCAGCGCTGTGTCCCTTATTCTGTAAGATGCTGTAGTTTTCAAGTATTTAATGCTCAAATCTGCAGTTTTCAGCCAGAAAAGAGTCAAACAAAGAGTCAGTTTTTTTCATGCCCCGCCCACCTGAGGATAGCCCCGCCCATTTCAACTGATAAACCTATTACTTTGAATAGGTATAAACATGTGAATAACTGTCAGTGGGTGGGGCTAGCCTTTGGTGGGCGGGGCTAACACCTGCTCATGAATAAGATTTGAGGGGTAAATGCACTAAAACTGCTGCATCTTACAGAATAAGGGACACAGCGCTGGAAGCAGCAGGTCTGACACTAGCTTGTGCTGTCCTCAGCAAGGGGGGCATAATCTATGTGACAGGTTCCTTTTAAATATTAAAACAGGTGTAAATTACCAACGGAACAGACTAGGGGATATTAGTGGACAATAAACTAACTTAAGCATCCAGTGCCAGACCACTGCTACAGAGATATAATCATGCATCAAATTAAGTACAGATGTGCATGAAAACAATATGATTTATCCTCTATACAAATCACTTGTGAAACTACACATGTTATATTGTATACGGTTTATGAGCCTGTGTATAAGAAGGACATAGTTGAACTATGCCAGGGGCAAAATGTCCCAATACGGAAACGCCGTTTTGGTCTATTTTGCGCCAAAACCACTTTTGACGCCATATTCTCATTATAAATGAACTGTCGTACACAAAAACTAGGCGCATTATACACCGGGCATGACACATTGTAATGCACCCAAAAAGGCACATTACATATAGCAGCAATGATACGCTGTGCGCCTCCACAATGCAATTGTGGTGCATTACATACACTAATGATATGTTATGGGCCTCCGTTGCGCAATGCACTCGATAGGCACATTACCTACACTACCAATGATATGCAATGTGCCTTTTTAGGCTCATTAAGTTTACTATGTAAGATATACCTGACGCCAGATTTTTGAGAGGATCGTACTTTCTGGCGCACTTTAACTGATTTAATGTGCCTAAAAACTGCTGTAAAAATGGTAATACACTACGTGGAAATCCCTAAAGAAGCATTTATGCTATCTATCATACATGAAAAAACTTTGAGACTCTCGGTTCACATATTTTGATCAAAAGATGTTTAAGCTGCCCATGACTTTCAACGTGATCTCAGATCGGGCAGTCCTACACTATCATTACCTCTCAATAGAGCCAATTCACGGCCTCTCACTGGGTCAACCGACCTCCATTATACAGAGAGAAAAAAATAAGAAAACACACCAGACTTGCAAGCTGCACGTCTTATGACAGCCTGTGAGAGTGAGCGGGTGCAGAAACCCAAAATGGAAGCACCCCTTCCTTCCCATATTGGTTAAAATCAATGTACACCAAGTATAACGTTTCTGCACACAAAAACATTTCTGAAAAAACGTATGCAAACCTGGGTGCCACTGGCTGGGCTGCGGCACACACACACATATATATATATATATATATATATATATATATATATATATATATATATATTATCATGTACACACACAGACCGCCGCCAGCGGCACACTACTGCAAAAATGGCAATATGTGAACTGAGAGTCTCAAAGTTTTTTCATGTATGATAGATAGCATAAATGCTTCTTTAGGGATTTCCACGTAGTGTATTGCCCTTTTTGCAGTAATGTGCTGCTGGCGGCGGTCTGTGTGTGTACATGTATAATTACATGCGTGCCGCAGCCCTGCCAGTGCCACCCAGGTTTGCATACGTTTTTTCAGAAATGTTTTTGTGTGCAGAAACATACGTTATACTTGGTGTACATTGATTTTAACCTATATGGAAGGAAGGGGTGCTTACATTTTGGGTTTCTGCACCCGCCCACTCTCACAGGCTGTCATAAGAAGTGCAGCTTGCAAGTCTGGTGTGTTTTCTTCTTTTTTTCTCTCTGTATAATGGAGGTCGGTTGACCCAGTGAGAGGCCGTGAATTGGCTCTATTGAGAGGTAAGGACAGTGTAGGACTGTCCGATTTTGAGATCACGTTGAAAGTCGTGGGCAGCTTAAACATCTTTTGATCAAAATATGTGAACCGAGAGTCTCAAAGTTTTTTCATATTTAAACTGCTGTGGCGCAGCTGATTTTCGGACATGTTGCCCCAGGTGTACAGGAGGATGAACAACGTAATTAAAAGTAGGCTCACACATTGGATTTTTTCATTAATCCTCATGTAAAGCCTTGGATTTGAATGTGGGTTAGCCCCATGATAGTTGTAATGGGGATAAACCGCATCCAAATCAGAGACGAACACCACTACTGTCAAGTAAAATTTCTGATAGAAAAGTCCGATATGTGAGCCTACCCTCAATTACTTTGGTCACCCTCATCTGTACCTGGTCTAGTTTATGTACTTTTTATACACAGGTGCTATAGGCTGTATTCAATATTACATGTGTAGTCACACAAGTGATTTGTATAGAGCAGTGTTTCTCAACTCCAGTCCTCAAGACCCACCAACAGGTCATGTTTTCAGTAGATCCCACAGAATGCAGTGACAATTATATCACCTGTGCAATACTGAATAAATCCTGAAAACATGGCCTGTTGGTGGGTCTTGAGGACTGGAGTTGAGAAACACTGGTATAGAGGATAAACTATGTTTTTGTCAAACATATCTATGCTTATTTTGATGCATGGTTATATTTGCCTCATGGTTATAGTTGCCTGGCACTAGATCAACTTCAGAACAAGTTCAGTTTACTGCCTACCAAGTCTGTTCCAGTGGCAGTTTAAAGGGGTTTTACTACAAAGTAAAAATTCTTGCATCGGTTGCTCACAGCCTGCTGTAAGATGACTGTGCATGAGAATTAAGTGCTTGTGGCCATCCTTCCCATTCACTTTTATAGGAGTTCTGAATGTGTGTGCTCTGTTATATTTGGTAGCATAACCTCACATTTATCCACATTAATCTTAAAGGGGTAGTCTCACTTCGTGAAATCCTTTTCACTGGCTTCTCGCAGCTCGCTGTGATCTGGTTATGCATGTGAATGAGGAAGGCGGCGCTAGTGGTGTCCTCCTTATTCACTTCTATGGGAGCTTCCAAACATACCGAGTGCACACATTCGGCTATAGATGGTTTAGATAGTGAATTCAATAGACGAGGTCAAGAGGAGCCTCGAAAGTTATACTTTCACGGGTGGTATGTACTTAATTTCTGGAGATCGGATGTTGATCCAGGAATGATTCTGATTGCCATAATTAAAGTCAGAAAGGTATATCCTCTCCTAATACAGGGCTATTGGCAACGGCTTCATAAAGGTTCTTACTGTCCTCCGTATCAACACTGTATAACTATAGGTTAAACTTGATTTACCTGTGTCTTTCTTTAGCCTCATCACCTGTGACCATTTGCCATCTAGTCATCCACTGTCTTAGAAGGTCATGGTTTAATACCGAGATTGAGTTAAAGGCACTTTGCCATCTCACATCTTGAAGGCATATAGATAGGATACACCTATGGTACCTGCACCTATCTCATAAACAAGGTCCCCAAAACTACTGTTCCAGAATGGAACGCTCCAGAATTTCAATGGGAGCTCAGAGTACAGCCGAGTACTTGCACTTAGCTTTACTCGAAATTCCACTGCAATGAATGGGAAGTAACAGCGTGAGCACAGCCACTTCTACATTCTGAAATATTAGTTTAATGGGCACACTCCTGAAATAGGTGCAGGTCACAGGGACCTGCACCTATTACACATTAATCCTAAACCAAGTTAGCGAGCACATCCATTTGCAATTTGTATAGATGCTAGTGAACACTGTTGTGACTGCAGAAAGTTAGCTCTCAAAACCATATACAGCAGAACGAAGCTGGCCCTAAAACCTATACAAACATTTAACCAGTAGAATATTTAAAACCCATGACTGTTATATTTTATATATAAATTTGTTTATGCCCACCCACTGCATAAAGGTAGCCTTATCAAGAGGATTCCTAACAGAAAGATGTTAAAGTTGGGAACCCACCTTATAAGGCTAACTTGATGGAGTAGGTGGGCACACACAACTTGATCAAACTGTGCACTAAAAACCTTTATTTTTTGCATATATAAAACATACAGTGGGTTGTAAAAGCATTCATACTCCTTAAACAGTTCCTCATTTTCAAACATTACAGCCACACATTTAAGTGTATTTTATTGATATTTTATTGATATTTTATGTAACAGAGTAACACAAAGTAGCAAGTATTTTTAAAGTATGAAGATAATGATGCATGCCTTTCTAAATTTTTACAACTTAAAAAAACTGGAAACTGTTGCGTGAGTATGTATTCGACCCCCTGTAGTCTGATACCTCTAAATAAAATTCAGTGTAGCAATTGCCTTTAGAAGTCACATAATTAGTAAATAGAGTACATCTGTATGTAATTTATTCTCAATATAACTACAGCTCATTTGTGAAGGCCTCAGATGTTTGTTAAAGAATATTAATGAACAAACAGCATCATAAAAACCAAGGAAAACACTAGAGAGCTTAGGGATAAAGTTGTGGCAAAGTGTATTGTAGGGTTAGGTTTTAAAAAGGTTTTAATTACCCACTCTCTCATGGAGTACTGTTCAATCCATCACCCATACTGTAAATTAAAGGAGTGCTAACCTACCAAGACATGGCCGTCTACCTAAACTGACAACCCAGAGAAAGAGAGCACTGATTAGAAGAGCAGAAAAGAGGCTCAGGGTCACTCTGAAAAAGCTCCAGAGATCCACAGCTCAGGTGAAAGAATATGTCCACAGGACAACTATTAGTCATATACTCCACAAATCTGGACTTTATGGAAGACTGGCAAGAAGAAAGTAATTTTTTAAAGGAAGCCAGAAGAGATGAGACCAAAATCAAACTTTTTATTCTAAATGCCAAAACTATGTGTGGTGGAAAGCCAGCACTGCACATTGTACACACCAGCCCCATGTGAAGCATGGTGGTGGCAGCTTCACGCTATGGGGAAACTTTGCTTCAGCATGAACTGGGAAGCTGCTCAGAGATGATGGAAAGAAGTATGGAGCTAAATACTGGGCTATCCTGGAGAAAAAAAACTGTACGGCTGCCGGCGTAATTGCGGGGCGAAATCCGTCCCTGCAATTACGTCGGCAATAAGCCGTGTGAACATTGCCTTAGAGGCTTGAAAAACTTTAGACTGGATTCACCTTCCAGCAGGACAACAACCCTAAATATAAAGGTACAGTGTAATGGTTTACATCAAAGCATATCCATGTGATAAAATGGTCCAGTCACAGTTCAGACCTAAATCCTATTGACAATCTCTGGCACAAACATTTGTCTACTAATCTGACTGAGCTAGAGCTATTTTAAAAAGTAGAATGGACAAAAATGTCAGCCTCTAGATGTGGAAAGCTGGTAGAAACATCCCCCAGCAGACTGCAGCTGTCATTACAGCTAAAGGTGGTCCTACAAATTACCGTATATACTCAAGTATAAGTCGACCCGAATATAAGCCGAAGGACCTACTTTTGCTACAAAAAACTGGGAAAACTTATTGACTTATTTTGAGTATAAAAATAAAAATGGACACCAATAAAATTACATAGGCAGGTATAGGTAGTTTAATGTTCCCCATAGGCAGTTATAGGCAGGAATATGTTCCCATAGGCAGGTTATAGGCAGGTATATGTCCCTTTAGGCAGGTATATGTCCCCATAGGCAGGTTATAGGCAGGTATATGTCCCCATAGGTAGGTTATAGGCAGGTATATGTCCCCATAGGCAGGTTATAGGCAGGTATATGTCCCCATAGTCCGGTATAGACAGGTAAATATCCTTTATAGGCAGGTATAGGCAGGGTTTAAAAAAAAAAAATACAAACACTTACCTCACTCCCCCCTGCTCCGACTCCTGGGCGCTCCACTTCGCCTTCAGGCACAGTCAGTGGGATGTCATCAGGCTGCGCAGGCAGTGTGATGACACTCACGCTACCTGTGCTAGGAGCGCTCGATCTCTGCTCCGCAGTGGTATCTTCACCTGTATGCTCAGAGCGCCCGGACGCTGTCGGCTTACTTGGGATTCTGCTGTATGCACTCCCTGAAGAGTCGCATATAGCAGAAGTGTCCCTGCTGGCGCCTGGGCCATCGCTGCGCCGAGCGCCGACAGTGACTCGAGTATAAGACGAGGTCGGATTTTTCAGCACATTTTTTCTGCTGAAAAACTCGGCTTATTCGCGAGTATATATGGTACTTGCTCTTTTCAGTTATTTCATTTACAAAAATGAGAAAAAGCACATATAATTTTTTTACACTTATTACTTTGTGTTGTTCTATCACATAAACTATCAATAAAATACATTTAAGTTTGTGGCTGTAACATTTATTAATGAGAAACAATTTATTGGGTTTAATATTTTTTTTAACCCTCTGTAGGTGTAATGTATTTTAAATGTTTTACTAGTTTAAGGTTTTAGTGCCAGCTATGAGCTGCTGTATTTGGTGTTTGAGTGTCACACATTTATCCTATCAATATGCCATCAATGTGTGAGATGGCAAAACCCCTTTAACTACTCTTTTTTCCAAGAAGAAGGTTGGATCATGTCATAAATGAAGGAATCAATTAATTAGTGGACCACGTCAGAATCATCGATGAAGGGAAGTTGCTTCCTCTGACCTGTAAATACTTTGATGATAGCTTTAATAGGGACTGTAGGTGATTGGTAGTAAAATGTCGGTTTTCTCTGACCCATCTTTGGCTGTATGCACTTAAGACAATTCCAAAGAGGTGTTGTATGCAAAAGATATAGTTATTCTGTAGTGTTGGCCAGGCATGCTTCATAACCTTGGGATTAATGACTGCAGAACCAACTGTACCTTATCCCATCTAAGAAATGAGGGACGCTTGATAAATAAAATTTGAAGAAGGTTATAAGGATACAGTCAATTTCCAGCTATAAGTTAAAATCAAGTTTTTTAGCTTAAGATGAGCTTACATTGGTTGTGTCGCTACAAAGATTAGCTTTCAACATGTTGAAGACGATTTCCAAATATATTGCGTTGTTCATCTTTTTATGCTAAGGAGCTACAAGTGATTTTATCACCTTCTGAGCTCTCTCTGGTCTCTCAAGTGACCGACCTGTGTACTCCGTATCCCCTGTTGCTTGTTCTATCTGATAGCAGGGAGTGAAATCATCACACAGCAGCAGCACAGAACTCTAGACAGTGAGAGCTTGTTTGTTATCTGATCTTTCAGACAATAGACAGTAATTACTGCTGTTTACTTTACCTCAGAAGTTTCCCTGGTCCTGACAGCATGATATTTATATAATTAGAAGAAGTCCGAATACACACAGCTCATATGCAAATTACAGACAGCTTGACCAGGAAGTGACAGAGCAAAGCAGCATTATTTAATTCATGCATCCTATGAAACTTTTAGATGAGACAACCCCTTTAAAGAGAACCTGTCACATATGTTATGCCCCCCTTGCTGAGGAAAGCAGCAGCTAGTGACAGACCTGCTGTTTCCAGCGCTGTGTCCCTTATTCTGTAAGATGCAGCAGTTTCAGAGCATTTAATGCTCAAATCTGCCAGAGGGCAGCCATAAAAGAGTCCAACTTATTCATGAGCAGGTGTTAGCCACGACTACCCACCCACTTATAGCCACGCCCACCTGACAGTTATTCACATGTTTCTATCTCTTCATAGTAATAGGATAATCAGTTGAAGTGGGCAGGGCTAGCTTTAGGTGGGTGGGTCATGAATTAACTCTTTTCCGGCTGAAAACTGCAGATTTGAGCATTAAATACTCTAAAACTGCTGCATCTTACAGAATAAAGGACACAGTGCTGGGAACATCAGGTCTGACACTAGCTTGTGCTGCCCTCAGAAAGGGGGGGGCATAACCTATGTGACAGGTTCTCTTTAAGCAAGCTAGTCTATCTTTGCTTTTTATTTTATGAACATGTAGTGATTATAATGGAGATTGTCATCACTCACATAAGTCCATGTCATGATGGGAGCTTGGGGTTCACAATCTAATTTCCTTATCAGCCCTCACCCACCTTTTCAATCTATTATTAACCTCTGGCATCTTCCCTTCCTCATTTAAACATGCGACCATCACCCCCATCCTTAAGAAACCATTTCTCGACCCCTCCTCACTGTCCAACTATCGTCCCATCTCACTGCTTCCCTTTGCATCCAAACTCCTGGAACAGCATGTCTATCTCCAACTGTCCTCCCACTTCTCCTCCAACTCTCTCCATGACCCACTCCAATCAGGCTTCCGACCCAACCACTCCACTGAAACTGCCCTAACCAAGGTCACCAACGACCTAGTAACTGCTAAAGCCTCACGCCACTGCTCTGTGCTTCTCCTCCTAGACCTGTCCTCTGCCTTTGACACTGTCGACCATTCCCTCCTGCTACAATTCCTCTCCTCCCTCGGCATCACGGACCTGGCTCTCTCCTGGATCTCCTCATACCTCTCTGAACGGACATTCAGTGTCTCTCACTTTTGCACCACCTCCTCCTCCCGCCCGCTCTCTGTTGGTATCCCCCAGGGGTCAGTCCTGGGCCCACTACTCTTCTCTATCTACACTCTTGGCCTGGGTCAGCTCATAGCATCACATGGCTTTCAATACCACCTGTATGCGGACGACACACAGCTTTATATCTACGGTCCTGATATTAACTCTCTTCTCTCCCGGATCCCAGACTGCCTATCGTCCATATCCTCCTTCTTCTCCTCCCGTCTCTTAAAACTAAATGTAGATAAAACCGAACTCATCATCTTTCCACCGTCCCTCTCCATTCCTCCACCTGATCTCTCTATCACTGTTAATGGCTACACTCTCTCACCAGCTCCACAAGTCCGCTGCCTTGGGATAACCTTTGACTCCTCTTTATCCTTCAAACTGCATATCCAAAACCTCACCTCTGCCTGCCGCCTCCACCTGAAAAATATTTCACGCATACGCCCATTCCTCAACTCTGACACTACAAAAACGCTAGTCCATGCCCTCGTCATCTCCCGCCTAGACTACTGCAATATCCTTCTCTGTGGCCTCCCATCCAGCACTCTTTCTCCCCTTCAAACCATCCACAACTCTGCCGCCCGTGTCATCCACCTCTCTACTCGCTACTCCTCCGCCTCTCCCCTCTGCCAATCCCTTCACTGGCTATCTATTGTCCAGCAAATCCAGTTCAAGTTACTAACCCTGACATACAAGGCTCTCCATAACCTCTCTCCTCCATACATCTCTGCCCTAATCTCCAGATACCTCCCCTCATGCAATCTCCGCTCCTCACAGGACCTTCTCCTCTGCTCCCCTCTCATCAGCTCCTCACATAACCGTCTCCAAGACTTCACTCGTGCTTCACCCATTCTCTGGAACTCCTTAACACAAAACATCAGACTCTGCCCAACTTTCACCAGTTTCAAATGCAGCCTGAAAACCCATCTCTTCAGGATAGCCTTTAACCTACACTAACCCCACCACCACTACACCGGCCCGCAAACATGTCTGCCCCACACCTTCTGTCTCTCCCCTCCTCCCTTCTAGATTGTAAGCCCTCACGGGCAGGGCCCTCTTTCCTCTCTGTATCAGTTACTAGTCATTTTTCGTCACCATTGTATTTGTTCAACATTTGTTATATATGTAACCCTCCTGAATGTACAGCGCCCTGGAATCAATGGTGCTCTAAAATAAATTCATAGGTGGGAAATAACCTATTAATATGTGAAGAATGAAAGGAAACCCACACAAATGTTGTAAGGTTTGTAGATCTTGCTCTTGCTTGGATCGCAACCTAGCAACCCATCACAACAAGACAATATTTATAGACACTGGGCCACCTTGCTTCCCATAAAAATACTACACATGCCCCAAAGAAAGACCTAACCACACCTTTATATCTAAGTGGAGGCAGCAGGAAGAGGTTCGGGCTTGGATGTGTGGTTTGAAAGACAGAGAGGATTCAAAGGTTATCTCAAGGCAGCGAACTTGGGAACACTTATTTTGGAGTTTTGTTTTGCATCAACCCTGCTCCTTTTGTGTCCCAGTTTGTGTGAGTCTCCCAGAAAAAGGGAGGTATGGCAAGTGCTATAACACAGAATGTGACATTTCTGTGGCGCACTAATGTGAAAGAAGGAAAACTGTATGTTTTAAATTGGAGATATACAGGGTTACAGCAGAGCCGTCATGCACCTCTGCAAGAGCCCTACTACAGCTATGTACAAGACAGAGCTCTAAGCTCAAGGATTGGTTGTAAAGGAAAAGAAAATGTGGATATTTGTCTCAAAATCAGGGCATTTTACAGATAGGGTATACTGACATTAAACAGCAATTGTAGCATGTACTGTATTTAATATATTATTGTATTAAATATAGAATAAAAATTCAATATGTTAGTACACACTACATTATGGTGAATTTACATAAAAGTAAAGATATATGACTGTAATCCACCTGCTCAGGTAGCGGATATGTCAACCAAAGCATCAGAAATGTCAATACATATAGTTTAAACCATGCGCTGCTTCTGGCACAACATAAGATTATATTCTTTATTTCATTATTATTTTTATTACTTTTAAAGCTCCATTAATTCCAGGGCTCTGTATATTGCAGGAGGGTACATACATAACATAGGTAAAAACTGGTACAGAGGGAGAGAGGACCCTCTGGGGGGTGCTTGTGATCTCCAATACAATACCCTTAATGATATAAAATGTGACAGGATATATGCACAGGATATGGTGACATTATTGGTGTGTGCAGTATGTGGCAGTATCATCTGTGTAAACAGAATGGTAGCATTGCCAGGCCTGTGCAATATTTGTACCTGTAGCGGGCAACGCCACGCTCCGGCCTGCGGGCGCACCCGTGCCCTCTCCCCAGGGTTCCTGCCGGGGACGGGTAGTGCCGCTGGCCGTGGGACGAGCTGCGGGTGCACTCACCCTTTGTACTCACCACTCCACGTTCCTGTTCCGTCCGCGTCCTCTGCCGGCCGGGGCATGCGTGCCCACTCCCTAGGGCGCGGGCGCTTGTGCTTGTAAATTTAAAGGGCCAGTGCGCCGGTATTGGCTAATTGCCGGGCGCTGCCCCTATATATTGGTTTGGCCCACAGTGCTTCCTTGCTGGATCTATGTTGCCTCGTGCCCTAGAAAAAGCGTTCTTTAAGTGTGTTCTTGCTTTACCGTGTACCAGACCTCTTGCTACGTTTCTCGACTCCGAACCTCTGCCGCCTGCCTTGACCTTCCTGCCTGCCCACGATTACGATTCTTTGCTCACGATTCTGTACCTCGCCGCACCTCGGCCGCCACCGCAAGCCCGCCGCGTCAGGGGTAGCGACCTGGTAGAATCCCGCCGCAGCAAGTCCATCCCGCTTTGCGGTGGGCTCTGGTGAAAACCGGGACCTACTTAGACTCCGCTCCCTGGCGCGGTTGTTGCCATCGCTTGCGGTGGTCCAGTGGATCCACTACCCAGCCATTACAGTTAGATCCAGCCATGGATTCCGCCAAGGTGCTGCTGCCAAGTCTTGCGGATCTTACGACCATTGTTGCCCAGCAGTCGCAGCAGATAGCGCAACAGGCACAGCAATTGGGCCAGCTGTCCACCATGATGCAACAACACTTGGCGTCCCAGCAACAGCAACCGTCTTCTTCGCCGGTGATTCCATCTCCTCCGGCCGTCCCGCTGGCATCCATAGGCCCGAAGCTTCGCCTACCATTGCCCACCAAGTTCAATGGGGACCCGAAGCTTTTTCAGAGGTTTTTTTACTCATTGTCCTTTCACGTGGAGTGATGGGGAAAACCAGTTCCCCACGGAAAGGTCAAGGTGGCGTTTGTGGGGAGCCTGCTATCCCGGAAAAAGGCCTGGCTTTGGGCGCACCCTTTTGCGACCGGGACGGGCCCTTTTGACAGTGGGGCCTACAGGCCCCTTTCCCCTTTTAATTCGAAAGGTTTTTCGAGGAGCCGCGCCGGGGGCGTTTTCTGCCGAGGCGGCGCTCCTGAAAACCCTGTCAGGGGGACTCCCCCATAGGGAACCCCATACGGGCCCGGGGCCGCACCCCAGCGGGGGCTGAGCCCGTCCTGGAAAAGACGCCCCCTCGTTCCACTTTCAAGAAAGGTTGTTTCCTTTTAGGGGGAAGGGTTTCATTGCTTTCCCCGAGATCTTCCGTTTTTCCCTGGGGAAATCATCCACCCGGCCCCCTCCATAGCGTGCGTTTGCCCGGGGGACAGGGGGAGCTTTTTCAGGAAAAAGTGGGTCGGCCCCAACCTCACCGGGCTACCTGTCTGGCCCCCGTGTTCCCCGAGGTCTCCGCTGCCACTTCGGCAGGTCCCCAAACGGGGGAAAACCCTTTCAGGTGGCCGGGCCCCAAATTGTTTGGATGAAGAGCTTTTTTCCCGCCGCAGGGTGGAGGGAAACTTTGGTTCTACTGCGCCAGTCCAGGGCTATTTCCGCGGGCTGGGTTTCAAACTCCCCCGCGCTGGGAAACACTCGCACCCAGGGGCCGTAGGAGAGGCGTCCCCAGGTGCTAATTCTCCCTCTCCACGATTGATTTTTGCCAGTGGAGGTAACGAGGTGGGGTTTGGTTTATCATGGGTCTCCGCCTTCCTGGACTGGCTCTGCCCCGGAAAATTTATTTATGCTTTTTTTGGTGGGCCCCTTTTCCCCTGGCCCGTGATTTCCCTTTTGGAGAAGCCCCCGTTATCTCTTTGTCAGTGGGAGCTTTGTGCGACCCCCAAATTTAATTTTATTACCCGGGGCCGTGTCTTTCCGTGTAGGGGATCTTAATAATTTAAAAATCTATATTTCTAAAAGCGCCAACATATTCCCCTGCACTTTAAAAAAATTCAAAGGGGAAACATACTGCCCCTTAAAACAAATTTTAAAGTACTTACAAATTTAGACACAAGGGGTGGGGGGCCCCTGCTCGTGAGGCTTACAAACTATTAGGGTGTATGGGTTTAAAATACGGTTTTAAAAAGTGCCAAGTTTACAATGGGGCCCGGGCCCTGTTTTCATAAAAGGGGGGGGTTTTTCATGAAAAATGGAAAGAAAACCCGCCCCCCAGGAAATGTAATCTATAACGTTTAAATGCCCGTGAGGGGCCAAGTGCGGGAGGTGGGCCCCGGGGGGTGTGATTGCAGTTTGGGTTTTTGGTGGGCCTTTGTCCGAGAAGATGGGATTTTTAGGGCCCCCCTTAAAAATGTGAGGGTTGTGGGAAAGTGGCCCGATCGCCCCCGGGGGGGATATTCCAGAGAATTGGGTTTCCGCCGTGTTTAAAACTTGTAGGGGGCAGGGGAGGTTCGGGGTGATTTGGGGGAAAAAGTAGGGCTATATTTATCAGGGGAGAGTGGGGGGGCAGGTAAAGGGGGTAGACAGGGGGAATTTGGGGGGGGATGTAGGGGGGGCAGCGCTTTTGGAGGGGCTTTATGGGTAAGAGTGTTTAGTTTATATGTAAACCTGTACGGTGGGCAACCGTGCAGTGACTGGGCAAAAGGGTAAAAGGCTTCCGTATAGCGGTGGAAAGGGGAAAAACAAGCCTGGCTGCTGCAAATTTTGGACAGAATTGGGGAGGGGGGGAGTTTTTCAGAGGGGGGCCGATAAGCAAGGAGTTGCAGTAGGGGGCAAGGAGAAAGTTAAGGCAGTAATGGGTTTTGAGTGTTTCCACAGTGAGAAAAGGCGGATTTTTTGGGGGATTTTTCTTGAGGTGCAGGTGACAGGAACGGGAAAAGGGGTTGGATAAGGGGGGGAAAGGGCAGTTTAGGAAACAAATGGAAAACCCCCAGCAGCGGGCCCCCTGTGCCTAGGAGAAAAGGTGGTACCACATACGAAAAAGAAATAGAGGGGGGGATTGGGGTTTTTTAGATGGCGGAAAGGGCAAGAAGTTCAGTTTAGGGGGTTAGTTTCAAAATGGAGGGAGGAAAATGTTTTCAGAGACGGGGGACAACAAGGGCCTGGGGTTTTTAGCAAAGGGGTTTGGGGTATGTACGAGAGGAGGTTTAAATTGGGGTTTTCATCCCCATAGAGATGGTATGGAAACCAAAAATTTTTACTGAGGTTTGCCCAAAGGGGGGGTGGTAAATGAAAAGAGGGAGGAAAAAACTGATCCCCGAGGGAAAATCCCAAAAGCAACAGGGAAAAAGGAGAGGAAAGGGGAACCAGGAAAAAGAGACACTAAAGGAGCGGTCCCGAGAGGTTTTTTTTTGGGAAAGAGAACCAAAACAAAGGGGGTTTGGGGTTCCCGGGGCCCAAAGGTGCTGAGCATGGGTGAGGAGGAGTTGGTTTATCCACAGGGTCAAATGGGTGCGAGAGGGTCCAAGAGGAAGCAACCAAAGAGTAGGGTTTCCCCCAGTTTTGCTGTTTTGGAGGTCATTTGAGGGCTTTAAAAATTTAAAGGGGGGAGGGGTTTAGGGGTGGGGGGGCGGGGGGACCTGATTGCAGCGGGGTTTAAGAAGAGAGTTGCAGAGAGGGGTAGGGATTAGGGGGAGAGTAGACCAAGCGTTCCCCGGAGTTTAGGGATGAAAGGGGCCCGGTTTGAGAATGGGGCGGTAGTTATTTAGCCCAGGAGGGTTTCCCCGAGAGGGTTTTTTTTTTAGGGGAAAGGGGTTATAGGGGGTGTTTAAGGAAGATGGAAAAGATTCCCCGTGGAAAGAGGAGAGAGGTTTTAAAATGCAGTAAGGGAGAGGGGGACAGGGTGGGGGAGTTGACTGGACGAGGGGGATGGGAAAGGGGGCAGGGAGAGAAGGGGGGGTTGGGGGCGAGCAGACAGGAGAAAACCTGGGGCACTTTTTTCCTTGGGGCGTTTGGGGGTTTAAGGGCCTTTCGAGTTGGGTTAGGGGGGACGTGTGGGGATGGGGGCAAAGGGTGGGTTTTATTTTTGGGGGTTGTGATGTTGGGTGTTTTGCCGGTATTTTCAAATTTTTTCCCTTTTAAGTGAGGGGGGCCAGGTCTTCAGGGACAGAGGTTGTGAACCCGGAAACCTGAGCTTTAGGCCTTTGGGGGGGAGGGGAAGGTGTCCAAAAAGGTTTTTTTGGGTTGTTGGGGTAAGGGGTGGAGATGAGGGAGGTGAAAAATTTTTTTTTTGGCGCAGTGAAGGGGCAGTGTGAAATCCCGAGCCCCCAAATTTTTAGTGGGGGAAAAGGGGAGGTAGCTTTGACTTTCTCCCCGCCCCCCTCAGAAACCCGGGGGAAAAATCCTGGGGAAAAAAAAACCCGGAAATCTGAGTTGTGGCCAAGGGTGAAAGGGTTGACTCTGGTGGTGCGGTGTTGAGTGGTGCCCAAAATTTCCAGGGGGGTTGGGGTGAGAGTTTCATTGAACGTTTGGGCAGCCTGGTCTGGACAGGAGGGGGGAGGAGATTGGGGGCGTTTGGGATTTTAGGGGGTCGTGAGTTCCTGAAATATTAATGGAGGGAAAATTTCTGTAAAGGATGAGGGGGAGGTTTTTCCAAGGGGAAAGGGTGAGAATTAGGGGATAAAGAAGGGGTTTAAAATTGGGTAGAGGGGAGCATAAGGAAAAATTAGTGAAGTTAGAAATTGAGGAAAGATGAAGAAAAAACCGATTTCCGAGAGTTCCCATCCTTTTGGGGTTTGGGGGGGGCAGTAAAATGCGAGGGGGCCAAAGAGAAGGGGTTAATGAAAAAAAACTTTTGAGGCGAAAAGGGGAACCCCTGGGGTAATTAAAAGGGGGGTGTTTTAAATCACCCCTGATGAGAGGGGGTCTGTAGACAAAAGCGACTCTGATGGGGGGAAAGGCCCGAAAAGGTCTGAGGGGGGTTGGGCCCCAAAGGAGGGGAAAATGAGGGAGGGTGCAGGGGGAAGGACCTGGGTTTTAAATGCAGTGTGGGAGGGGAAAATATGGGCCCAAATCCCCACCGGCCCGTTCTCAGGGCGGGGGGGGTGGGTGAAATGTGCCCCCCATAGGGTTTAGGGGAGGCAAGGGAAAACGGTTTTTCAGGTTGCTGGAGCCTTTTTTTGTGAGGGCCAGCAGGTTGGGGGGGGTTGGGGAGAAAAAAAGGGCTGAACCGCCAAATGAGGGGGGTTTCAGATGGATCGGGGTTCCTAGAAGACACTTAAAGGGGGGGGAAAAAAAACGTACAGCCCAATGGCAAAGCAAAGGGTTTGGGAGGGTTTCTTTTGGGAGGCTGGGAAAGGGGGGGGGATGAGCAGTAAAGGAAAAATGGCCCCCTGGGTTGGGAGAGAGGTTCCCCCTGCAGCGAGAAGCAGGAGAATGAAAAAGGGACAGCGAGGGGGCAGGTGAAAGAATATGAGGGGGGGCGTTTGTGCAGTAATTGGGGAGGGTGGGGTTTGGGGGGGGGTTGAAGAGGGGAAAAAAAGCGTGTGGGATGCGTTTAAAATTGGTGAGGGAAGGAAGAGAGGAAACTTATGTGGTAAACTTGTCTGAGGGCAAGATAGGGTGGGAAGATTTGGATGGGAGATGGCTGGGAGGTAGGGTAGTAATTGGGAAGGGATGGTAAATAAAAACTTTTCACAAAGGGGAAGATTCGGGTTTTTGTTCCCGCCTAAAGTTCCCCGGCGATCTGTTGGGGCCCTGGGGTGCAATGTACGCCCCCACGCTTGATTGGAAGACAGGGGGAGGTTCTTCGTTGGGGATCGGGGGGGCCAGGGGCTTTGTTTTGGGGCACCAGCCAGGTGCCCACCCCTTTTTTCCCCAGTATTTCCTTTAAATCCCCTTTCCAGGCCCGTTTAGTGGAAATACCAGGGACCCTTTTGGGGACGTATTCTCAGAGAAACAGGCTGAGACGCTGCCGCCCCATCGGCCGTTTAACTGCCCGATTGACATCCTCCCCGGTACCAGCCCTCCGCGGGGAAGAGTCTACCCGCTGTCCGTACCTGAGACTCAGGCCATGTCGGCCTATATACAGGAGAACCTACAGAAAGGTTTTATTCATAAATCCTCCTCTCCAGCTGGTGCTGGGTTCTTCTTTGTACAGAAAAAAGATGTCTCACTTCGTCTGTGTATAGATTACAGAGGGCTAAACAAAATCACGGTGAAGAATCGCTATCCTCTACCGCTGATCTCCAAGCTCTTCGTTCAACTCCGGGGAGCGAAGGTGTTTTCTAAATTGGACCTACAACCTCATCAGAATTCGAGAGGGGGACGAGTGGAAAACGGCATTTAGTACTCGTGACGGGCATTTCGAATACGTCGTGATGCCCTTTGGGCTATGCAATGCTCCAGCTGTATTTCAGGAATTTGTGAATGATGTCTTCAGGGATCTGCTTTACACCCAGGCTCGAAATGGGCCGCCGGAGGACCGGGGAATCCCCCGGTGGGCCCCCCCGAGCCGCTGTGGGCCCCGGAGGCAGTGCCGTCGCTCCCCGGGGCCCGTCCGCGCATCCGATCCCTAGACGCCCGGGACCTGCGTCCCGAGCGCCCAGAGACCATCCCGGGAGTTGAGGACTGATGTCCCCGACTCCCGGGGCTGCGCGGTGTCAGCGGAGCACAGCACCACTAGCGCTGCTCTCCGTTGATCTCCCTGGCAGGCTGAAGACGCTAGGCCTTCAGCCTGCCAGGCGCCGGCCCCTACTGCTGACGTCACTTCACCGCGCCACCTATGCAGGGCGGCAGTACGGAGCCGGCGGCCTCGGAGCGGCCAGGACCTGCCAGGAGCGGGAGCCCGAGCCAGGTAAGTGGTTGTTTGTTGTTTTTTATTTTGTTTTTTTAACTACAGGGGGGTCCTGGCTACAAGGGGGGGCTCTGACTACAGGGGGTCCCTGGCTACAAGGGGGGCTCTGACTACAGGGGGTCCCTGGCTACAAGGGGGGGCTCTGACTACAGGGGGTCCCTGGCTACAAGGGGGGCCCTGACTACAGGGGGTCCCTGGCTACAAGGGGGGGCCCTGACTACAGGGGGTCCCTGGCTACAAGGGGGGCCCTGACTACAGGGGGTACCTGCCTACATGGGGTCCCTGGCTACAAGGGGGGCCCTGACTACAGGGGGTCCTTGGCTACAAGGGGGGGCTCTGACTACAGGGGGTCCTTGGCTACAAGGGGGGGCTCTGACTACAAGGTGTCCTTGGCTACAAGGGGGTCCCTGGCTACTAGGTGGGCCCTGACTACAAAAGGGGCACTGGCTACCTACACGGGGCCCCTGACTACCTACAGGGGGCTCCTGACTACAAGGGGACCCCTGACTACAAGGGGGCCCCTGGCTACCTAAAAGGGGGGCCTGCCTACCTAAAGGGGGCCCTGGCTACAAGGGGGCCCCTGACTACAAGGGGGGCCCTGGCTACCTAAAAGGGGGCCCTGGCTACAAAGAGGGCCCTGACTACAAAAGGGGCCCTGAGTACAAAAGGGGCCCTGGCTACCTACAGGGGCCCTGGCTACCTAAAGGGGGCCGCTGACTACCTACAGGGGGCCCCTGGCTACTAAAAGGGGGTCCCTGGCTACCTAAGGGGGGTCCCTGGCTACAAGGGGGGGGGCTCTGGCTACAAAGAGGGCCCTGGCTACAAGGGGGGCCCTGACTACAAAGGGGGCCCTGGCTACCTACAGGGGGCCCTGGCTACAAAGGGGGCCCTGACTACAAAGGGGGCCCTGGCTACCTACTGGTGGCCCTGACTACAAGGGGGGCCCCTGGCTACCTACAGGGGGCCCTGGCTACAAAGGGGGGCCCTGGCTACCTAAAGGGGGGCCCTGGCTACAAGGGGGCCCTGACTACAAAGGGGGCCCCTGGCTACAAGGGGGCCCTGGTTACCTAAAGGGGGCCCTGACTACCTACAGGGAGGCCCTGACTACAAGGGGGGCCTGACTACCTTACGGGACGCCTTGACTACCTACAGGGGGGCCCCGCCTACAAAGGGTGCCCCGGCTACTAAATACTAAAGGGGCCCTGACTACCTACACAGTAGCTCAAGGGGGGAGGGGGCATGACTTCCTGCACACTACCTAAAGGAGACCCCTAACTGCCTGCAAACTACCTAAAGGAGGCCTTAACTGCCTGTATACTACCTAAAGGAGACCCCTAACTGCCTGCAAACTACCTAAAGGAGGCCTTAACTGCCTGTATACTACTTCATGGGAAGCCCTAACTGCCTGTATACTACTAAAAGGGGTCCCTAACTGCTTGCAGCCTATATAAAGGGGACCCTAACTACCTACAGCTTACCTAACTGGGAGAAACCACCTACCTACAGATCTGGGGCCTTGCCTATTTGCCTACCTACTAAGGTCTTGTCTACCTACTGGTATATAATTGAGAGGGCACAGCCATAGTTGTAGCATTATCTGCAGGGGGTTAGTCCTCTCACCATCCTTCAACCCCTTAGGATACCAGGCCTCTAAGTTATGGCTTGTACCCGCTCTTCCACCCCTGGGAGGTTTGTACAGAGGGGGGAATAGGTAAAGAGATGCTGGAAAATTGGGGATTCAAAGATATTTGTGTAATTTCTGCAGGGATGAGTTGTGGCCGGGACAAGTCATCATGGCGGTGTGGAACGGATGCAGAGGAAAAGGGAATAAGAACGACTCATGAAAGAAGAGAACGACTCCTCAGATAGGACGTCTCCGGTGAGTACCTGATTTCAGGGGTTATTTTACTTCTATATTGGATCAGTGCTGTATTCACTGTAATGTGATGTGAGCCAAGCTGGTGTCTGACCTCTATGTGGTCTCTATAATTCGTGTTGTAGGTTATACCTGAGCTGGTGTTGGAGCTCTATGTGGTGGTGTTGTAGGTTATATCGGCGCCGGTATAATGCCAGCGTACATGTGTCCCTGATTGACCCTGTGATAGGAGTTACACTTTTACTTTCTTGCTGGTGTTTATTTTAGGAGGTGGTGAGGTGCGTGACCAAGGGAAACGTGGAGGGGGATATTGTATGTGGGTGGAGGGGGATATTGTATGTGGGTGGAGGGGGATATTGTACGTGGGTGGAGGGGGATATTGTATGTGGGTGGAGGGGGATCTGGATGGAGCTACTTAGCCCTGTGTCTATGATATGTTAGACTGTGACATATGTGTGAAATAGACAGATATGTGACTCTCTTGCTATTGTACTACACAATACAGTTCTGTTTTGCACACTGTATTATGTGGTAAAATGGGCGCGTTTATGTCCGAGAGGCCGGTAACTTTTTCATGTACAGTAGGGTGCGCTCCCCAAGATCAACTACCCTGTGGGCCCCAGACCCCCCAGTCCGACACTGTTTACACCTGCATCATAGTATATCTGGATGTTATCCTAATTTTCTCTCCAGACATTCAGTCTCATCAGGTACAGGTGTGCCAGGTTCTGCGACGTTTGCGGAACCACCGACTGCATGCCAAGCTGGAGAAGTGTCGGTTCCACCAGGCCAGCCTTCTGTTCCTTGGGTATATAGTCTCCGATCGGGGTCTACAGATGGACCCAGCTAAACTCTCTGCGATCCAGCAGTGGCCACGACCTGTCAGCCTTCGGGCGATACAACGCTTCCCGGGGTTCGCCAATTACTACCGGCAATTCATTACCCATTTGTCCACACTGGTGGCTCCCATCGTGGCTCTCACGAGGAAAAACGCAAACCCGAAATGTTGGCCTCCGGCAGCCGAAAAAGCGTTCTCTGAACTGAATTCTGCTTTTTCCTCCGCACCTATCTTGGTCCGCCCTGATCCGGAGAGACCCTTCTGCCTACAGGTGGATGCCTCGTCTGTGGGAGCGGGGGCGGTCCTTACTCAAAAGGGCCCCAAATGCAAGACACTCACATGCGGTTTCTTTTCTAAGACATTCTCACCTGCGGAACAAATTTATGCCATTGGAGTTTGGGAGCTGTTGGCAATCAAATTGGCTCTTGAGGAATGGAGAAATATGCTGGAGGGAGCTCGACAACCATTTGACGTCTTCACAGACCCCAAGAACCTCCAGTACTCTCCAGACGCCCAACGTTTAAATCCTCGCCAGGCCAAGTGGTCCCTCTTTTTCTCCCGTTTTGACTTCAAAATCCATTTCTGTCCAGCCAAGAAAAATGTCAAGGCGGATGCCCTCTCCTGTGCTTCTGACGTTGCAGGAGAGGAACCTGTATCTCAGCATATCCTTGCCCCTGAACGGCTGGTCCATGTGGCTCCTGCAGATCTTCGTAGTGTCCAACCGGGCAAAACCTACGTACGTCCAGCACTCAGGAGGAAAATTCTGGAATGGGGGCATAGTTCTCTTCTGGCCGGTCACCCAGGCATACGGAAGTCCTACACTCTTATCTCATGGCACTACTGGTGGCCAACTCTGCTCCAGGACTTCAAGGATTTTGTTCTCACCGGTGCCACGTGTGCTTGGAACAAGGTCCCACGCCATAGGCCCACGGTTCTCTTAGTCTCTCTACCCATCCTGGAGTCCCCATGGACACATATTGGCATGGATTTCATCACGGACCTTCCTTCTTCTTCAGGGAATTCTGTCGTCTGGGTGGTCATGGACCGATTCTCGAAGATGTCCCACTTCGTGCCCCTTCCTGGTCTTCCTTCCGCTCCCCAATTGGCAGGTCATTTATTCCATCACATTTTTCGTCTGCATGGGTTAACCTCACACATCGTCTCCGATCGTCCAATTTGTCTCCAGATTTTGGCGTGCCCTGTGTTCTCGCTTGCAAGTCAAGTTGGACTTCTCTTCTGCCTGTCATCTCCAGACAAATGGACAAGTGGAGAGAGTAAATCAGATCTTGGGGGAATACCTGCGTCATTTTGTATCCGGTCGACAGGACAATTGGTCCGAGCTGCTTCCATGGGCCGAGTTCTCCTACAACCATCGGGTCTCTGATGCTACGGGTGTTTCTCCATTCTTTGTGGTCTATGGTCGTCACCCACGCCCTCCCGTCCCTTTGGCTATGGCTTACGAGGTTCCCGCTGTGGACAACCATGTTCGGGACATGAAGGCCGTTTGGCAGGAGACCCGACCTGCCTTACTCCAGGCTTCGGCCCGCATGAAAACCCAGGCTGACAAGAGAAGGAGACCTTCTCCTACATTCCTCCCAGGGGACAAGGTGTGGCTTTCTTAGAGAAACGTACACCTCAAGATCCCCAGCTATAAATTGGGCCCGCGGTTTCTGGGACCCTTCAGAGTATTTCGGCAGCTGAACCCAGTGTCCTACAAGCTCTGCCTACCTCTATCTCTCCGGATTCCGAACGGCTTCCACGTCTCCTTCCTAAAGCCCCTGGTCTTGAACCGGTTCTCTCAGAGGAGTGCGTCTCTGTCTCCGGTGGTATAGTATTCCGATGTGTTTGAAGTTAAGGACATCTTGGCCATGAAGACCGTCAGGGGTAAGCGGTTCTTTCTTGGAAAGGCTTCTGTCCCGAGGAGAGATCCTGGGAACCGGAATCTAACATTTTGAACCAAGATCTTATTCGGAGGTTCTTTCGGCCTAAGGAGAGGGGAAGACCTAAGGGTACTGTAGCAGCCACCCTTGCCCTCTCCCCAGGGTTCCTGCCGGGGACAGGTACCGCCACTGGCTGCGGGACGAGCCGCGGGCGCACTCGCCCTCTGTACTCACCACTCCACGTTCCTGTTCTGTCCGCGTCCGCGTCCGGTAATTGGCTAATTGCTGGGCGCTGCCCCTATATATTGGTTTGGCCCACAGTGCTTCCTTGCTGGATCTATGTTGCCTCGTGCCCTAGAAAAAGCGTTCTTTAAGTGTGTTCTTGCCTTGCCGTGTACCAGACCTCTTGCTACGTTTCTCGATTCCGGACCTCTGCCGCCTGCCCTGACCTTCCTGCCTGCCCACAACTACGATTCTTGTCTCACGATTCTGTACCTCGCTGCACCTCGGCTGCCTCCGCAAGCCCGCCGTGTCAGGGGTGAAAACCGGGACCTACTTAGACCATACATGCCAACTCTCCCGTTTTTGGCGGGGGGGTTCCCCCTATTTGGGGGGTCCCCCCCCCGCCATCCCGGCAGAGTTGGCGAAACTCCCGCCGCCAGCAGGGGGCTCTTTAAATGACCGCGGCGCCAGAGTAGCGCTGGTGCGCTACTCTGGCTCCGCCGGACCGTTCCCCACAGGCGCGGGTGAAGCGGCCGCAGCGTCCGCTCACCCGCCCGGAGTCTCGCTGTGCAGGGAGGAGGCAGGAGGGATCGCTCCCTCCTCCCTTCTCCCCCTGTATGTACAGTGCCGTTGTGCGCCGTACATACAGGTCAGCGGCGCAGGGGAAGTGATGCGCGGTTGCTCTCACTCCCCTGCGTCGCTGAGGAGATCGGAGGTGTCCGACGCTGCAGGAGCCTGGTGAGGTGAGTGACTTTTATTATTTTATTTTTATTAGCTACATGGGGGGCTCTTCCTGACTACACTGGGGGCATCTACCTGGCAACAGAGGGGGCATCTACCTGGCAACAATAAGGGGGCACTACCTGGCTACAATGGGGGCAACTACCTGACAACAAAGGGGGCAACTACCTGGCAACAGAGGGGGCACTACCTGGCAACAGAGGGGGCATCTACCTGACTACAAAGGGGGCATCTACCTGGCTAACAACGGGGGCATCTACGTGGCAACAGAGGGGGCACTACCTGGCTAACAATGGGGGCAACTACCTGGCTAACAATGGGGCCCTAACTGGCTAACAATGGGGGCACTACCTGGCTAACAATGGGGGCATCTACCTGGCTAACAAAGGGGCCATCTACCTGGCAACAAAGGGGGGCATCTACCTGGCTAACAAAGGGGGCATCTACCTGGCGAACAAAGGGGGGCATCTACCTGGCTACAAATTTGGCTCTACCTTGGCTACAAGGGGACATCTACTTGCCTACAAGGGGGCATCTACCTGCCTGTAAGGGGCACTACCTGGTTATGGGGGGGCTACTACCTGGCTATAAGGGCATCTACCTGGATTTCTTCCAAAGCCATTATGCAGTTAGGTGGAGTGGGTGTGGCTTTTTGAAGGGGCGTGGCCATGCAAAATTTTGCCGCCCACTACAATCTCCTACTTTTTCAATTTCAAAAGTTGGCAACTATGACTTAGACTCCGCTCCCTGGCGCGGTTGGTGCCATCCACTACCCAGCCGTTACAGTACCATGGCCCACATGCAGCACACCACAGGGTTTCTAGCAGCCCATAAACCGGGCCACAATGGGATGGGGTTGAGCAACCTCCACCTCCAAACAGGGCTTTTCTGTGTGATCTGGGGGCATTCCCAGATGGTTTGTAGGTGTTCCGTGTTTGGTCCCAGGTGGACTGGGGGCAATCCTGGATCATATGGAGGTGTTCCCAGGCAATTATAGCTTCTATCTCCTACCAAGTTGTGCTGGTCTGATTTAGATGTAGACAGGCTGGTATTTGGAATGTATACACAGTATGGTGAGTAAGTCTGTTGTATACACCATTCATGACCTGTGGTTATCTATCACTCTCCATCGAACCTCAAACAATCCTTCTACATTATGCTAATCCAGTGATTTATCATTATGCACAAATTAAAAAGTTAAATGACAAACTCAGTTATAATACATCTATAATTAATCGCTGCTGTGTTACTCTGTACAGCTTGTCAGTGAACATTCATGAGTTATCGGCTATCCTCTGTATGTTTGATGCAAACTATTTTGGGAAATATATCACATAACAAAAATAATTACATTTTATAAGAATGATGTGGAGCATTGGAAGGATATTGTTTCACAAAAAAAAAGACGGCAAATGTTTTGTCTCCTGACACTTGACTAAAATGTGCAAATATTTCAAAGGTGAGAGTGCCATCTTGTGGCCAATAAGAACACTAGCTCAGGGCATTTTTTTTCCACCACATACAGTACATGACAGTAGAGCTATACTGACATCCAGTGGTAAGGAGGAAAAAATGTGGCAAGAAATTAGAGAACGGTACATTTTTCAGTATTACTTTGTAACTTCAGCCTCAACAACTTATAATACTAGTTGGCATAAGTGGAACATTCCATACTATGTTACAGATATAGCAAAGTTTGACTTGACAGATGTATCACGGCACAGAATGATATCTGAACTTATTTAATGGCTTTTGTTTATAGGTAAGAGCCTGGAACACAAAAATATCACCGTCAAGCTAAACTCTGCTACATCCATATGATCTAGTGGATCTGCTGAGGCTCATGGAGCATGAATTCTTTATAGTGTCATGATCAGCACCCGGAGGTCTTGTAATGGACACAACATAGGTTTTTCTACACCTGGAGCATAAATCAAAGATAGAGCCCTCCCCACAGCTGAAGTCCTCAGGTGGCTTAGATCACGCTCAATCACCGTACTGCTGAAATCGGTGTAAAATTAGAGGATGTTGGTAAGGGGGAGGTATGGGGTATCTTGTGGCGGCGCCCGATGGCGCCCGCCCATAGTCCGTGGCAAGCACCTGCACCCCCAGGTTCCCATGTACCAGCAGATGGGGTGTATGGGATGAATTTGCCATTGCCCGAAGCAACTACTCTCACCTCCAGGTTCCCCTGGTATCCTTCGGTCCTTTTCGTATTGCGGGGAGAGGTGCGGTGTGGGAATCTGTAGTGATGGGATGGTGCACCTTCATCAATAACAGAAGACGACAAGTATTCTGGGGAACTTCATATTTCTTGTGGAGGTTACATAGTTATGAAGCAAGGCACATGTCACCTGCCACATAGATTATGCCCCCCTTGCTGAGGGCAGAACAAACTAGTGTCAGACCTGCTGTTTCCAGTGCTGTGTCCCTTATTCTGTAAGATGCTGTAGTTTTCGTGTATATAATGCTCAAAACTGCAGTTTTCAGCCAGAAAAGAGTCATTGAAGAGTCATTCAAAGAGTCAGTTTTTTTCAAATCCCGCCCATCTGAGGCTAGCCCCACCCACAACTGATAAACCTATTACTTTGAATTGGTAGAAACATGTGAATAACTGTCAGTGGGCGGGGCTAGCAATTGGTGGGCGGGGCTAACACCTACTCCTGAATAAGATTTGAGGGGTAAATGCTCTAAAACTGCTGCATCTTACAGAATAAAGGGCAAAGTGCTGGGAACAGCATGTCTGTCACTAGCTTGTGCTGCCCTTAGCAAGGAGTGCATAACCTATGTGACAGGTTCCCTTTAAACACATTTTGGTTCCTCTTTCTCAGGACACTTGGCAACTCACTCAACCCCTTTCTGGTTCCGACCCAGTCCAGCTGTACAAGGTGCTGGCACTGGCGTTGACCCCCGTCCCTTCCCATCTGTGCAAGGTGCTGGCACTTGCGCTGACCCCCACATGGTAACTGGCAGGAGTGCCAATAGGACAGTACTCCTGTCAAGGGCCCTAATCAAAAAGGGGCCCACTGATAGGTTAAAAAATAGGAACTAGTAATGGGTGGGAGCCCCATTTGATTTGGCTATATGGAGCCCTGAAACGGCTAATAGATGACTGATGGCAGCCCTGGTAATGGGGGGAGGGGATTTCACTTTTTGCACCAGGGCCCAAGAAGTTGAAGTTATGCCTCTGGACTAGATTAGACGGCAATACTATTGATGTCAGCAAGAACATGGCAATGGGGAACATGGAGGTTCTGGTTCAACAAGATTAGGCGGCGGTACCATTGGTGGCAGCGAGAACATGCCAATGTTATAAGCATACTGCACTGATTTAGTAACCTGTGGAGGTGGGCCGGGTGCAAAAAATACAAAATGGAGGCATTCACTCCTCCCTGTATAAGTTAAAAGCAATATATGCCAAATGCAACGTATGGTACTGCCCAAAAAAACATTTCTGAAACAACATAGAGGACTATGGATTATGTCTCCTCTCCCCGCTCGGACAATACGCCGAGCGGGGAGAGAAGTGACATGTCTTTTATTCATGGCGTATACACGCCGTGAATAAAGAATGTCTATGGGGCCGGCGAGCTAAAAATGTTTAATTTTTACAAAGAATTCAGGAAACAAAGTACACGAAATTTTGTTACACAATTTCTTCCAAGTTCGGCAATACCTTGAATGTGGGTGTAAAATTCTGTTTGGGCGCATGGCGGGGTGTATAAGGGAGGGAGTGCTATTTGGCTTTTGGAATGCAGATTTTGGTGGGTGTCATGTCGCATTTACAAAACCCCCAAAGTAGCAAAACAGGTGAAACCTTTCAGAAGTTACCCCATTTTGGATTCAACACCCCTCATGGATCTCATCTAGGGGTGTATTATACATTTTGGGTGTACAGATGTTCCATACTTTTTTTTTTAAAACTGGGCCATGAAAATGGGGGAAAAACGCAGTTTCATCATTGTTTTTTGGGTTTCAATTTTACAGCATTCGCCATGCACTGTAAATGACTGGATAACTTTACTATGCTGGTCGGTACAATTGTAATGATATAAATTTTATATAGTTTTTTAATGTTTTATTACTTTTAGACAATAGAAATATATCTGTAAAAAAATGCGTTTTTATGTTGTCCTATTCTGACAGCCATAACTTTTTTTATTTTTCTGTATACAGAGCTGATTATGGACTTGTTTTTTGCTTGAGGAGTTTACATTTTTATTGGCACTATTATAGGGTTCATATGATGCTTTGATCACTTTGTATTAAGGTTTTTGTGAGGCGTTTTGAACAAAATACAGCTATCCTATAGGGTTTTTCATTTTTATTTTTTACAGCGGTCACCATGTGGTATAAATGACATATTAATTTTACTCAGCAGGTTGATACGATTACAACGATACCCAATTTGTATATATTTTTATGTTTTACTGCTTTTACACAATAAAAACAGTTTTATCTAAAAAGGAATACATGTTTTTGCATCGCCATAATATGAGACCCATAACTTTTTATTTTTCTCTGTATGGAGCTGTGTAAGGGCTTTTTTTGTGGGATGAGCTGTCATTTTTATTGGTCTCATTTTTGGGGGGACAATGCTTTTTGATCGCTTTTAAATCTGTTTTTTGGAAGGCAGGGTGAAGAAAATACTGCAATCCTAGAAGTGTTTTTTATTCTTATTTTCAACAGCTCTCACTGTGCAGTATACATGACAAGATGGTTTTAATCCTTGGGTCAAGATGATTACGGCAATACCCAGTTTATATAGTTTTTTTACGTGAACACTTTATTTAAAAAAAAGTGGTTTTATTGTGTAAAACAATGTTTATTCATCGCTATCTTCTAATAACCAAAGCTTTTTTTCCCTATACAGAGCTGTGTAAGGTTTTTTTTTTTTTTTTGCGGGATGAACTGACATTCTAATTGGCACGACTTTGGTGTTTATATGAGTTTTTGATTGCATTTTATTCCATGTTATGTGCTGCGGGATGAACGAAAATCACAATTCTGTGACTGTTTTTTTTCTGTTACTTATGACATTCACTTTACTGGTTAATTAACATGATATATTTATAGGGTAGGTTGTTACGCACGCGGCGATACCAAATATGGGTACTGTAAGCTTCCACTCACGTTTGGACGCCATCTTGGACCGGCTATGGGGGGTTTTCGCTCACGGAATCGCCGTCTTTCATAGGCGGAATGGCACTCAGACACAGGTTAACGTTTCACACTGGCCTCCACCAGCTTTAATAAGGCACAGGTTATACTTGCTTGAACAACATACAAAATAAAATCCTAGGCCGTCTAGCCACTTACTTCACATAACATAGAGACCCTCTCTAATGTTTGGACCTAGCATCCAGCAACGTATGCACACCGCAGACTTTCGGCTTCCCTTAAGCCTTTAGGGGCCAGAGCCTCTTTCCAGCTCCTCTGCTGCTACACATCCAGGCAGCAGACCACGCCCCCCTGTACACCTGAAGGCTCCGGCTTTTTATAGGACTCCCGAACCCTATCCAAAACAGGTCTGGAACATGGGGAATAGACACCCACCCGACACATTGTCTACTCCCAATAAGAGCCAACCCCAAGAACGGATAAAAAGCCAAAATAACCATACACCTTTGCCAACCACTTAGTGTGGGTGACAATACATATGACCGGCTCCTATTCCACCAAAGCCACGTATCCTTAGTGGCATGTTGCATATACCTAGTGGCAGAAACAGGCAACTACATGTAGCCACTCTGCCACAGTACTTTATTTATTTTTTATCTTTTTTGGGGTGATTGCCATTTGTAAAGGGGAAAAGGGCAATGTATGTGTTTTTTATTTTATTTTTCCTGTTTGAGTTTTACTTTTTTAATTTTTTTTTTACTTTTTCACATTTTTTCACTTTTATCCATAGGGGATTTGTAACAGCAATCTTCAGATTGCTGTTACAAGGCAGGCCAGTATATAGGATTGCTGCTGTGTACTAGTCGCCATGGTGACTGTCAATCACCATGCCCACAATGCATTGTGGGCATGGTGACGTCACCAGACAGTCCAGATGCTTTCGTAAGGGACCAGTAGCGGCCTAGAGCGCCGTTACTGCGCCGATCGCTCATTCCTCCTGCTTGCAACTTCATGATAGGTCGCAATAATGAAGGGTTAATGAGTGAGCTCCAGCTGCGGGTGATGCGGCATGAGGCCAGCGGTAATTTACCACTGGTCCCATGTCGCAATCGTGCGGGGCTCACGTGTAAGCCCGCACAATCGTCAGGACGTACATATATGTCCATTTGTGGGAACGCACTTCCCTCTAGGGCATATGAGTACGTCCTATGTTGGGAAGGGGTTAAAGATACATATCACCCTTAGTATATTTTGCAGCAGTGTAATCAGAATAGTGGAGTTTTAAATGTTTGAAATGTAAACAATGATTTCCAGTTTTAAAACTGGTAGAGTAACGGAGACAAGGGTCACCAAAAACATATTCTGAACATAGTGTCTTCTAACCTAAGATCGGTCTTGTCTAAAAACCTAGCACGACATGTATGATCTTGGCGCAGACAGGTTAGTTCTAAATAGCTTTAAAGCAGTGTAGAATGCTCCAGTATGTATGAACCTGTTCTTCTGCAGTTCATACATTTGGAGCATTGTAGGTGTAATCCTGGCACGAAGTCTATCTCTGCCGCATAGTTAAAATGTAGAAAACACTCTACAGAATTCCTGACAGCTAGGGCAATGCTTACTGATATTAATTATTAAACTATATTAAATATATTAAATAAAGTAATTTCCCAAAATATATAAAATTAATATCAAATTAGCTAATATAAAATTAATGTCTAATTAAATGTCTAATTATATATTAGAAAATTAATAATAATTTAAATGATATGAAATTATAAAACCAATACAGCATGTACCATAAACCCCGTTATTATAGCATTACCAGTGATTACAAACATATCACAGCAGACTAGAAATGAAAGAAATAGGTGTTAGAATAGCATGTCAGTGAATAGAAATTATGGTAGTGATCTTGTTTGGTGCACCACAGGTCCCAGCAAGATCTGTGGTGTGCTGGCTCTTGCTGTATAATATAATATAATAATAATATTTAATATATAATAAAGGCTGAGAGCAGCAACATTAAATTTCAACACTGATCGCCATCTGATTAAAATTCTTTTCATTTAATGTAGTGAAAATGAAAAATAAAAAAATGAAATGAAAATTTTATTATTAACATAATTAATTTTTCATTAGAAAAACGGAATTGCAGTAGTCTCTAAAGAAAAGAGAAGTAACAGAATACAACTATGATTCACAATAATAGCTACTAATCTCTTGGAAAATTCAAACCACAAATTGAGATTGACACAGGTAGAGCATTGTGAGTAGTAAAAAGAGAAACATTTAAGAGTGTGATTGTCTTTTATGAGCTTCTGTTCTTTTCTAAAGAGTTTAAAACAGTTCATTGAATTGTTTTGTTTGGTTCTTCTTTATAATTAAAATCTTACAAGATACTTTTTTTCTACTTTTATATAAAATGATAATTGTCATTCATCAAAATGTAGGTCTTGCTGAGACTTGTGGTGCACCATGCAAGATCACTACTATAGTTTCTGTTCACTGACATGCTATTCTAATGCATTTTCTTGTATTTCTAGCCTGCTGTGATGTGTTTGTAATCACTGATAATACTAAACTAATTCCATAAATACCAGAGAGAACGGAATTAATGCTGGTAGATGCTGTATTGGTTTAATTAATTTAGAATATTCAATTTAACATTAATTTTAGATGATATAATTGTATATACATTTTATAGGAGTTTTTTTGGATATTATATAATTTAATGTTAATTTTTAATAATATAATTTAATATTTATTTTATATTATTTAATTTTATATATTTGATAATTATTATAAATTACTTTGTATCATTTTAGTGATATAAGTTGAGAAATAATTGATATTTTTTTGCCCTAATGGCAAATCTTGTTCTTCTACGACAACTTTGGGCTCAGGCGGACCATTTTTTTAAATTGCTTTGGCTGTTCAGACAATTATGCACCTACTTTAGGCATCCCACATTCATAGATGTGTCTAATCCTATGAATCTAGTGTAACACGCCCCAACAACGCCCCCACATCTTTGGTGTATTACAAAGTGTTGGAGCAGACGCAGAATGCACCAAAGTTTGGAGTGCAATTGTTCATACATCTATAGAGCAGTAAGGATGTATGGGCTGAGCAGGAGCTGGCACTCAATCTGCACAGTAAACTCCATAGAAATAAAAGCCCCCCCCAAAAAAGGTGCAGCTGTGCTTTATTCCCGTTCCACCCAACAAAGAATTTTTCTTTACCTTCCTAGTACATTATCTGGTATATAAAATGGTAATATTAAAAAAATACATCTTGTCCCACAATATATCAAGCACTCATGGCATAATCAAAGGGCAATCCTCTGCTTCTTTAGGTGATTAGGACTTCCGGTGACCTGATGAGCTCAGGGAATGTCTTTACAGTCAGCCATGGGGACCAAGAGTAGCCCCAGGGCATTCTGTATAACAAGAATCACCAATTCAATAAGGTCCAATGCTCAGTCAACAGTCATTATATCACATAAACATGTTAACCAAAAAAGAATACAATGACAAAAAAATCATAGGAAAATATGTATTGACAATCTTTATTAATTCAATAATAGATATTAAAAATTAATATGTCACAAATAGAACAAATATCAGGCTAAAAACAATTAAAAATAATGCCCATATTAAACAAGGCATACAAATCACACCATTCCTGAATATAGAAAGTCATATAAGGTATATAACCTATAGTATTTAACATTAGTATTAAAGTGTCTTATATTAGAGATCAAGTGATTAAATAGTATAAAGACACATCAAGATGGGCATACAATAATGCCACACCTCTCACACACAATACATTACCAAGTGTATACAGGAATGGAGGAGATGCACTGCCAAGTAAATGGGATAGTCTCGACGCGCGTTTCGCCAAGCTTTCTCAAGAGGCTCTTGAGAAAGCTTGGCGAAACCAGTTTTAAGGCACATTAAATGAGTGTATAGTGTGCTTGAATGAATGAACCTGTCAAAAATCTGGCATCTGGTATACCTTGCATAGTATAATTGATGTGCCTAATCTAGACACATAGCATAATTTAGGCGCATAGCATATCATAGCTAGCATATTTGATGCGTCTACTTTAGGTGCATTCAAATGTGTCATATCTGGTGTATAATGCGCCTAGTTTTTGTGTACTACAGTTCATTTATATAGAAAATAGGGTGTCAAATACACCAAAAAAAGGTGCAGCTCTAATGGGACATGTCGCCCTTAGTATTTAGAAAAAAAGTGGTATATTTATTTTTGTTGGTTTTGCACCTTTGCAGTCTTTTTCCACATGTGGTAGTAAGGAGCAGCCGGGACAACCTGCAACACGTGCAAGGACATGCCCCCCTTTGTCAAGCATGCGTGCCACTGTTTTTCACCTTATTTATATCCACCTTAAACGGCCCAGTCATTACGGTAATCCACAGTTCTCATAGAGAACTATGGATTACGTCTCCTCTCCCTGCTCGGCGAATACGCCGCGAGGGGAGATAAGTGACATGTGAATTACCTGGTAATGCAAGTCTATGGGCTGGCAAAGTGCCGGCCCCCCGCTCCTGCCCCGCCCCCGGCCACACGGCGTAATTACGGGGCGTAATTACGTCCCACTTAAGCTGTGTGAACCTAGCCTTAGACTCAAGTGAAATTATTCAATAAGCCTCTTTCTTTACAAGGTACTTAACTGGTACTGCACTGTCTCCCTTAACATCTTCCAAAACACACCACTTCAATTCAGACACATTGAGCGACATGTATGTATTTTGACGCCCAGAACCCATTATTTTGTGCACATTAGTAGTGTAAAATTCGCCTGAATTTATGAACCTGTTCTACTGCTGGTCATAGATTAGGCGCTTTCTAGCTCGCATCATAAATGTGTAGCATCATATGGATGTGATGCGACACGACTCCAGAACACCCCCCAATCTCAGGTACATTACAAAGTGCTGCGGGCCCGCGATAGTGCGCCTAATTTTGGAGTACGTCTGATTATAAATCTATTGAACAGGACTGCGCCTGTTTTTGGGCTGAAAGGATGCCAGACTACTGGCGCAGCCCTTACATACATATCGCCCAATGCATCTGTTCTTAAAAAAATGTCTTGCAACCGTGTTCTCTCTGAACAACCTGTCCTTCTTAATCAGATCTTTCTCTTTTTATTTAACCCCCTCCTTAACTAGCTCTTCTCCTCTTTGTTTATAAGTCCTGATAGCTGACCTATGTTCATTTAATTGTTCCCGTATACATCTACTTTTCTGTCTTACATATGGTCACCCACATGGACACTTCAGTAAATAGACAACTTGCTTGCTTTCACAGGTATAGAAACCTTTAATATTAATCAGAATATCTTTAGTAGGATGGTTAATAGTTGGTCCTTTGATCACTGACATTTCATTCTGACAACCAAGGCAGGGATAAGTACCCCATCTCTTTGTTTGATATACTGTTTGTCTAGGCCCTATATTCTCCCTAAGGTCGGATGACATTAAGTCATCACCCAAAGTATGGCCTTTCCGAAAAATGAACTTAGGTATCTGTGTGAATAGATTCCCATATGTTGGATCTCTTCTCAAAATCTTCCAATTTCTAGTGATGGCATTCAAATTAACTGTGCATGTTTATCATATTTAGTCATAAACAAAAAACAATCTTGGTTTTTTTTTTCACCTGATCTTTTAGATCTTCTTCTCTAGGTTTCTGTAAAACGATTTTATTCATACTATCAATATATGCCTCCTTTGTGGAACAAATTTCGCCGGGCACAAACAAACTGGCCTCTAGGAATACCATTAAATGTCTGTGGAGAATGGAAACTATTTTTATGTAACAAATTATTTTGATCCACCTCTTTCGCGTACATTGTAGTATGTAGACTGTTACCTTGTTTCTGTACCTCAACATCTAAATATTGTATCACAGTCTCACTTTTATTCATTGAGAACTGGATAAGTGGCTGTTACTCATTCAAATATCTATAGAACTTCATTAATTGTTCCACCAACCACCACACAATAGGGAAACGTCATCAACGTATCTCATCCAGCTAATTATGTGTTCTTTGTATACAGAACCAAATACAAAATCTCTTTCAAAACTCATCATATACAAATTTTAATAACTTGAAGCGACACCCCCCCCATCAAAGTATCCTGTTGCTGTGAGTAAAATTTTTAACCAAAACGGAAAAAATTCTTAGTGAGTATTATCTCCAACAATGACACCAAAAAAGCAAACTTTGCATGCCAACATGTACTGTGAAATACTGTAGCAGAGCATGATCCCTTTTGGAGACTAAGCGGTATTCCAACATGACAATGACCCAAAGCATCCCTCCAAGATGACCACTGCTCTGCTATAGAAAATGATGGTAAAGGTGCAAATATGTCTCCAGACCTAAGCCATATTGAGCATCTGTGGGGCATCCTCAAATGGAAGAGGAGCGCAAGGTCTCTAACATCTACCAACTCTGTGATGTTGTCATGTAGGAGTGGAAGAGAACACCAGTGACTGCTGTGAAGCTTTAAGAGTTAAGGTAGTGCTGGTAAATAATGGTGACCACACAAAATATTGGTGTTTTGGGCATAATTTGTCCATTTTCAATTAGGGGTGTACTCACTTTTGTTGCCAGCAGTTTAGACAATGATGGCTGTGTGTTGAGTTATTTTGAGGGCACACCAAATTTACACTATTATACAACCTGTACACTAAATATATTGTATCAAAGTGTCATATCTTCAGTGTTGTCCCATGAAAAGATATAATACAATATTCTAATGTGAGGAGTATACTCACTTTTGTGAGATACTGTATCCCTGATTCTAACAGATATTGCTGTCAAATTTGAAATGTTTATCAAAAGCGATAGCCATTTGGTTTCCTCCATCTCAGGTGTCTGCTTTACTTCATTGGACTTATAACTAAAACACTCTTAAATTTCTCTGGAGTTTTTGGTATCATTGATAGGGTAAACTTGTGAAACTTTGTCTCCTTCCAATTTTTAAAGATCTAAATATACATTTTTTGAGCCTCATATTTATCACGTGTTTTGTGATTGCAAAGTATCGGTTGCATAGTAAATACAAGTATTGTAACTTAAGCAGTAGTGTAACAAAGACATTTTAGGAAACAGGAGCAGCTTGTGCAGATCAACATAAGCGTAATCTGAAAGGGTCATATGGGTGGAGAAATGTTAACCCTTTAGCGTGCAGGAAAGTGACCTCTATGGGCTGATGATGTTATTACAGGCAGACTAGTAGTGACCGCCTTGCTGAGGAGATGGCCTAACAAGAAATATGCACATACATAGTCCTTTGAATGTGAAACTCATGATGACTTGACTTAGGTGAGACAGCATGGTGGCTTAATTGTTAGCACTGTTGCCTTGCAATGCTGGAGTCATGGGTTTATATCCCACCAAAGACAACATCTGCAAGAAGTTTCTATGTTCTTCCATGGGTTTCTTCCAGGCTTTCAGGTTTCCCCCACACTCCAAAAAAATCACTCTGATTGGTCTATCTGGACTTTATACTGTTCAAATGGGAATAGAAGTGGATGTGAAAGATATCGATCTCTGTATACCGCTGTGGAATATAACAGCACTATAGAAAGACAGAAGGTAAAGAAATACAAGTTCAGATACTTGGCAGTTCTCATAAGAGGCATTACATGAAGCTGAAAAAAAGGCATCCATCCAGATCAGTTTAACTAAGATAACAGCTTAGGTAGGTGGCACTGTTGTGGCAATCACTTTTTTTCAGTTTCTGTTTCGTGGCATTAGAACCTGACACCAAGAGCACTTACAGACACCACTAGAGGGCTTAGTACAATATGGTCTCTGCGCTGCTCCACCAAACTTACTCGATGTCACAGATGTCTTACTCCTACGTCAATGATCTCCAGGTGCTCACAGTCACTTACTGTGGGACACTTTTACCACAGCTGATGAGTAGTCTACAGATCAAGATTATCTCTGCAAACATATGTCTTGCTCACGGATACTAATCAGCTCAGTTGTCCATCTTTTTCACTACTGTGCCAGTGGTGGTTCAGATCCTCACAAGACTAGAAACACTACTATCTCTCTTGTTTACGCAACACAAAATGTCACAGTGGGGATAACTTCCCTTGTATATGCAGCTGGAGACCCATCCACAATTTCGTCACATATGGCGACAGGTATGATTTTTGGCAAGTGTTGATCGAACTGTTCTAGAAATGTTCTAGTAGAACTTCTTGAATTTTTAAAACTCGGTCCGAACATTTTACTGTTCGTTCGCGTAAAGTTCTAGTTCTAGTGCGACATGCCATTTTCAGTTTGGTTTCAGCAGCCTTCTGCACTTCTGCAGAGCACAGAGAAGTGTCAAAAACGTCATCGCTGAGGTGTAGTGCTCTCATTGGCGCTAAAATCACATGACCATGTTATATATATTTCACTGTATTGCCTTGTGTACGTCATTTTCAGTTCACTCTCTGTACTGTACAGACTGCTCTTAGTTAGATAGCATTTTCCTCTCCATAGACATCAATAGTCAGGGAGTTCAGTATTGCTGGCTGCATCGTTCCCACACCCGCAAGCTGTTATTTGGCGACATTTGCAGGCTCACCTAACACTTAACTCTCAATATCATGGGATAATATTATACAGAGTGCTTGGTTTTGCAAAAAAATTATTATGCCCAAAAGTTAAGTTTTTGCAGTTTTGGGGGTTCAGTAAATTTTTAAAAAACACATTGTCTCCCAAATCTCCTATTTGTCAAAGGGGCTTTTGGGCCCTAGGATAAGGGCCCCGTAGCAGCTGCAAAACCGCTGCACTCCTATGGTTACTCCCCTCCCTTGCAAGCTGTCCTTATCTTTTCATTTAGCCATTGAAAGGAATTAAGTATTTTAGCCTCTCAATTTTTTTCTGTCACTCTTAGAGCAAATTTTTTTCACAAAATTGGGTTCCACATATCCAGTTTACTGTTATGAATGGTAATTACAGCTTTTCCTCACCTGTATAGGTATAAAAATGAACTAGAACATCTTCTTCCATTGACTTTAATGGGGTTCGAGTTCGAATAGAACCGCAAACCGAACACACTTAAGTTCGAGGTTCTAATCGAACTAGAACTTTTTACTGTTCGCTCATCTCTATTTTTGCCGCCCAGGTGACATTTTTTTTGTGCGCATTTGTAGCGTAGAACTAGAGATGGGTGAATTGATTCTAACAAAGTGGAATTCGTTTAGAATTTCAGGAAAACTTCGGTTCTGAACGAAATCGAAGTTTGGGGTACTCGGTGTAAAAGAAGTGTGCTTTTGATTTGATAAAATGGCGCGAGCACATGGCTTTTCAAGGGCAAAGAAATCTGGAGGAAGAAGGGCATAAACCTGCATGACATATGCAAGATGAAGCCAATCAGAGACCGGCGGGATTCTGTGAAGACACCGCACTATATAAGTCCTGGCGCGAGCTGGGAGCTCATACCGCTCTCACGTACTGAATTAGGGAAGGTGCGCCGCGGCTGCTGTAATAGATCTTACTGAAGAACTGATTTTATACAGCGAAATTTTGGGGGGAGTTCTCAGCTTGTTCTCAGAACTGCTTCTCTTAATTTCTATTTCTGATTTTGTGGGGTAATTGGATCTGAAGTCCAGTGTGTGTCCAGGCAGCTGCATAATACTTTTTAATGCTATCTGCTCACAGCACATTGAATATCCAAGGGGGATCTAAGCCTGTTCCTGTTGTATTCATTAAAGAAACAGCTTTTTTTACAATACAAATACCACTTAAATTTTTGGGCTGCTCAATTATTTGCGAAATTTTACATCCAGGGTTAATTAAGCGTTGTTCTGCTTTTTGGGGTTGACTAAAAGAAACCGTCTTTTTCACCGCCAAAAAATACATTTTTCTTGTAGCATAATTTACAAGCGAAGGTTAATTACAATTTTTTCTCTTGTTGTGTAGCGTAAAAAACACGCCATTATAACACGCCACAAAGCTGGTAGTTTGTGGTTGCTCAATTGTTTGGCACAATTTACTAGTGATGAGCGATTACGTTGACTATCGTTATCTTGTCGATAGCCGATATCGGCAATTATCAATAAGATTTCCGATAGCCCGATAAAAATTTATCGCGATGACCATTAAAGCCCTATGGGAGACAACAACACCTTCATTCTTACACCCAACAGGCTGGAGGAGCTGGAATTAAAATCCACAACAGTCAAATGGATACGTGCAAACTCTTAGGCAACACACTTGGGTTATAAAAGCCACAGAAAAAAAGTCACAGACCAAATTCACTATCCCTGTCTTGAACCACAGCATGACCCCAAACTTGCATCACCCACAAAATTAAAAAGTGCCAAAGGCAGTATGATTTAAACCACATTTTACTTGAACTGGACATTGAATATCCCTGTCCTGAAACGCAGCATGAGCCCCAAACCTGCATGACCCCCAGATTTATAAAAGTGCCGGAAAAGGACTTTTCAACCACCATTTTAGTTGAAATGGACATTGACTAAAAATCGTTCGTACCGCAGAATGACCATTAAACCTGTCTGACCCACAGATTAAAAAGTGCCGAAATAGGAGTCTTTCAACCACCATTTTAGTTGAACTGAACATTGAAATATGCCTGTCCTGGACCACAGTAATGACCATCAAACCTGTACTGACCCACAGATTTTAAAAAGTGCCCGGAAAAGGAGTCTTTGAACCACCATTTTAGTTTCACGGACATAGACTAAACCCTGTCCTGAGCCACAGCATGAGCCCCAAACCTGCATGACCCCAGATAAAAAGTGCGGAAAAAGATCTTTCAAAATCTGATTTTTAGAAAAAATTGAAGCTCCCTGTTTGCCCCTAACGGGAGAGCCGTGCTGCCGTAAAGCCATTGTTAACACGGAGTCCACTCCCAGGGGCCAGATTACAGTGGGGGCGGGGGAAGCCCCGGGCTAGCGTTGCACTATTAACACGCAGGTTCAGCTCCGGGGCCGAATTTAAGGGGTGCGGTGAGACCCCCGGCGGGTCCGTCATCTTAACAGGGAAAAAATGCCCTTATGACCAGCAACAAAAAACGTCGTGCTGAAGCAGAGTGGGAAGCGGAAGGTGGGGAAAAAGACCTCCAGCCTTCCCATAAAACAGTCGACCGGGGTAGCGCTTGCCATCCTAGATGCGACCAATTGACTTCACTTGGAAATACTGGGGGTTAAACGCTCCGTTCCCCCCAGGTGCCCTTTTTTTTGGCATTCTTTTTTCTTTTTAAAACTCAACGGCTGGGGGAAAAGGGCTCTGTTCTTTGTTTCTGTCCTTGCCTACCCCATGCCTCTGAATAACCACACTGGTCAATTTTTCCTGACCCCCCTTGTAAAATTTCAAGGAATTTTTTTTACCAGCTTTTTGTACAGCGTTTTTTTAGTAGTTTTAATTCAAAAAACACATTTTTAAAATAGGAGGGAAAACCCCCCCATGCCCTTGTTTCTCTTTTTTTAATTGTTTTAAAAGGGGTTTGTCTAATACAGGGATTGTACTATGTTAAAGATCTTGCAAAAACAAGTCTTTTTTGCAAATGTTCCATTAACAGTGTCCAACCTATTCCTGTTTTGACGTCCCATCACCCTTGAGCCACTTTTGAAAATTGTGGAACAAATGCTTGTTAGAAAACCAAAACATTTTTTTTTATAATAAAAAAGGGACCTGTAGTTAGCTGATGCACAGCAAAATGCCCCCAAAAATTAAAAACATGACCCTTTGAGCCATTTTTGACAATTGGAAGAACAAATGTCTTTAGAAAAAACATTTTTTATAAATAGGCCCTGTATATTGTGCATTTCAAAAGCAGCTTTACCCCAAAAAATTTTTAAAAAAATATTTCTCAGCCACTAAAAAAATTTTGTGGGAGAAATGCCATTTTAGAACCCCACATTTCTGTTCCAAAAGGGACCATATTTGCTTATCTCACACAACATGACCTCAAAAAACCTTTGCAATGTGAAAACTTTAAAGATAAAGTGAGTAAAGGGAAAATAGGTGTTTTGTTTTTTTACAGTCTCCCACAGAAAAAACCAAAAAATGAACTTTTGGGAAAAAAGAGAATAAAAATTGCAGTAAGAAATGATCATTTAAAAAAAAAGTTTTCAATTTTAAAGCCCCCCTTTCCGTCGCGGCGGACCGTTTTTCAGATGTCCAACATCTTTCCAAACTAAGATCACCACAAGCTCATGCGAAAGGCCGTCCGCCGGGCCCCTTTTTGGGTGGCTTTTTCAAAACGGGAAAGGGGATGGTGCAACCCTTTTCACCTCCCTCCACTCTCGGGGCTAACCCCCCGGGGCCCCCACCGCTGCTTTCAGGCCAGTGTCACTTCGATGCTAAGGCATTGCGCTGCTGCCAAAATTTCCTGGAGCAGGGAGGGTGGAAATTCCAGGGGTTTTTTGCCACGTCAACAAGGCGGTTGAGGGGAGGCCGACTGACCTGCAACGCACCCGGGGACAAGCAGGGTGCGAACGGCGGAAGTGGAACTTAGACTTCGACCTTTTCCCAGCGCAGTCCAGACCCGGGTAGTTTTTAAAAATTTCTGGCGACAAGGGGTTAATGACAGTGCCAAGCAAGGGATGGCTCCACCTCCCGACTTAAGGGAGCAGATTTTCCCCTTATGCACCCCACCTCCTGGCAAAAGGGTTCTTGTCACCAGCCACGTCGGTCCTTTGCGGGCCCCCGCCCACAGCCCCTGACCTGTGTGTGGACGTCCCCAAGACAGATTAATTTTCAACAGGGCCGGTTTCTCGGGCAGTTTTCCACCAGGGCCTTGGGGAAAGAGCCCTGCACCACCCGCGGTTTTAAAAACTGGGCCCCGATGAGAGCCCCGTCACCCCCAGAACTCCACCCACTCACTCAGTGAGCTGTCACAAGATAAGGGCCCTTTGGGCCGTGCTTACTACCCTGTGTCGGGCAATGCTTTTTTTCCGGCCACAGATGCGAAAATCCTTAAATTTTAGATGACACGGGCTGGCCGGGCGGGGAAAAGCTTTTTCCTGGCAAAGAAATGCCTGCTCAGATCTGGTTTTGGGGGCGGGGCAAGGGCCAGACGTGGCGGAACCCTTTTTGTGGCACCAGAGGGGAAAAGGCAACATTTCCAAGGCCAAAACCCCGGAAATGCCGAATTCGGGTTTTTGGTTTTGGGAGGTTTTTGGGGTTTAAAAAGTTTTTTCTGCCCCAAACCTGGAAGACAGAAGGCTGGCTGCTAGAGGGGGCCGCTTTTAGGCGTGCAGGTCGTCAAACGGGGCGGAAGGAAAAGGGGGAAGGGGGGGGTTCTGGTTTCTGGGGAAAACCGGGCGAGGGTGATGCGAAGTGGAGGTGATCCCTGATCATGACCTGAAGACAGGGGCAGCTGAGAACGCTTGGTGGTGGCAGAGGAGGAGGAGGGGGAGACAGAGGGTGTGACATGGTTGGAGGCCCGCGTCGGTTTTTGGCCTTTTTTTCCCAATTTTTGCCTCCATTTCAACCATGCATTCGCTGCATGTGACTAGACATTTGGTGGGGTTTTAAACCCAAAGTTTTTGCCTTACTTATGCGTTTCGGAAAAGGCGGCATAGAATCCTGGGTGAATAAAGGGCTTGCTCAAAAAAAGGCCCCCGGGCTTGAGAGGTCCTGGACCTTTTTGACGGCGATAAACGAGGAGCGGGGTTTCCCCGTGACCGGGCGGGAAAATCATATCAGCGGACTTCGCGCCCGCCTCTCCCTTTTTGGCGGGACCCTATGACACTACCCCTCTTTCCCCTCGTCCAGATGAAGGGCCCCAAGAAAATTTCTGTGAAAAGACCACGTTGGATCCGCAATGTCGTCATCATCATCATCAACACGGGGCTTTTTCGCCCACATTTGCATCCAGGGGCTGCGGGGGTACAAGCAAGAGGGGACGGAGGCGTTCCCACCGCCCGGGGGTTTTTGCCGATTACCGGCTTCCCTTTTCCCCTCGATGGATCAGTAACTGGGGTCAGAGCAAGAAAATCAACCTTTGGCCTTTGATCTTTTAACATGCCTTCTGCCCCAACCCCATTTTGATCAAAGAGGGCTTTAGAAAATGGATTATCCCAGTGGTGGGTAACGAGTTGAATTTTGGGGTGCTTCATGTTGGGGCGGAGCTGATGTGCTGATGCACATTTGTGGCCCGGGCTGGGGGGCGAGGAGGGAAAAACTGCTGGGTCAGGTTGCATTAACCACTGAAAACGATTGGCGACCGTTGTTACTGAGATTCACAGGGCCCCACCCGCGATGACAGGCCTGACGGTCCTGCAAATGACGATCCGCTTTATGTGGTTGTCGCCACACTGAGGAGCAACTTTCCCCGTACCTCTCCTCCATGTCCTACCCCCCTCTTTTCCCCTTACCACCTGAATTTCGCTCCATGTTCAGAAAAAAAAAAATTGAGAAGGTATGGAAAGTTTTGGAAAGTCTCTTTTTTAAAAACGCAAATCACAGCTTTCTCAAATCCCCCAAACAAAACAAAATTGCTGGATTCAAAATTTAACTGCAGGTGGGTCTTCAACACAGCTGGCCTGCGCCAAAGTGAAAAAAAACACGATTGAAATTTAAATACAATAATAAAAGGGTTTTTTTTTTGGGCACCTATTTAGTATAAACCTGTGGGTGACACAAAGTTCTGGATTCAAATTTAAAATGCAAAGTAGATCTAACAAAAACTACTGACCAAAAAGGAAAAAAAACACCTGTCTAAAATGGGTTTAGGAAAAAAAAGGATTTTTGGCACCTAACAGAAAAAACCAGTGGAGACCCCCAAATTTTCCCGGATTCAAATTTAACTGCAAGGGGCCCATCAACACGCTGGGCCCGCGCCAAAGTGAAAAAAAAAAGTATTGAAAGTTAACCAAAAAAAGGAAATTTTTTGCACCTTTCAACCTGTGGTGACTACAAAGTTGCTGGATTAAATTTAACGCAAAGTAATCTATCAACAAAGCTTGACTGACCAAAAAGGTTTAAAAAAAAAACACCTGTCTGAAATGTAAAAAAAAAGGGGATAAAATTAAAAGGTATTTTTGGCACCTATCAGTACACCTGTGGGGACTACAAAGTTGCTGATTCAAATTTTTTCTGCAAAGTTCTAAAAAAAAAGCTTGACTGAAAAAAGTAAAAAAAAACCTTTTTTGAAAAATTATAAGGGATATTAAAAAGGGTTTTTTTTGGCACCCATCAGTACACCTGGGTGACTCAAAGGGTTTCTGGATTCAAATTTAACTCAAAGTTTGATCTATCCCAAAAAAGTTGACGACCAAAAGTGAAAAAAAAACACCTCTGAAAAAAGATTCGGGAAAAATTTAAAAAGGTATTTTTTGGGACCTAACAGTACACCTGTGGGGACTTTCCAAAGTTGCGGGGGTTCAATTAACGCAAGGGGGGCTCAATCAACACGCTGCCTGCGCAAAGGAAAAAAAAACAAGTAACAAATGTATACTGAAATAATAAAAAAGTATTTTTTTTTTGGCACCCTTCAAAACCCGTGGGGCTACAAAAATGCTGTATTCAAATTTAAGTCAAAGGTGGCATACAACAAACTGGACGGGCAAAAATTTAAAAAAAACACCTAATAAATGTATACTGAGAAAAAAGTGGAGTTTTTCACCCAAAAAATAGACCTGCAGTTAAAAAAAAGATCTGTATCCAAAAAAGGGAATGCAATTTCAAACAAAATTTTGGCTGAAAAAAATCCGTACCTTTATAGAGGGGTGGGGTTCCCCCCCCCCCCCCGCTCCCCCCCCCGTGACTTTAAAAGCGGTAGATCCCTTTTAAAATTCTCTGCCTAACACCTAAAATCTGCAAATCCCGATCTAACTAAAATTCTAAAATCACATAAAAGTAAGCTGTCTTGTGAAAAAAAAATAATTTCGTGAGCTGTTTTTTGAGCTGTTTGGGCAGGGCAGAGCCACGCCTACTGTTGAGACGCTGACAACACTGATCATGAAAAGGGAAGGTGTTCAAGTAAAAAGAGGTCATATTTTTCCACCAATGCAACCATACACACCCAGTCATGACGTCCCCACACAATCTCCCCCGCTTATTCTGAAGCTGATTCTGGCCACCAAAAAGGGCGGAAGCGCCGAAAATGGGGTGATATTAATAGATTTGGGACAGATTTTTTCCTAAATTATCGCGTGATCTAAAAAATCCCTCAACAAATACCGTCCGATTTTCAACTTTGTCGAAATAAACGCTCAACACATCATTCTTCCGTGGTTTTCCAAAAAGATAAAATCAATATTTACAAAAATGTTTTGGGGTGTACTACTGTAAATATAGGGGTGGGGATAGGGGCCATTTGGTATTTTCACCCCCAGTAAAGAGGTTGGCAGCCGTTTTTTATTATGTGGCTTTTTAGCTGATGAGGAGGCTTTACGGAGTAGGCCAAGTATTGGGTGGGTGCCTACTCACTGTGTTCCAGGACAGGCTTTGTGCAGGTCGCTGGAGGCCTATAAAAAGTCTTGTACTCCAGGTGATCAAGGGGTATGGTTTGCTTCCTGGCAGCGTAGCAGCAGAGGAGCTGAAGAGATGCTCTTACCCCCAGGATTGAGGGCAGCAGGTGAGCTCGGGAAGTTTGAACCAGTGGAGACTGGTAAAAGTGAGTGTGGCTAAATGGTAGGTTCAGACCACAGGTACAGAGGGTCTCTATTTATGTGAAGTTAGTGGTCAGTTGGCCTAGGATTTGATTTGTTTTTGTGTGAATTGTGTAATCCTACCTGAGAATAAAGCTGGCTGAGGCCAGTATAAAACACAGCAGTGTGGTGATATTAGTGCCAATACCAAGGACCGTGATCCCAAAAGAGAGCTAGAGTGACCCTAGAACGATCCAGGATGATGTTCAAGTACTAAGCAGGTATTTACATATGTTGGAGGATGCGGGCAAGATTGGCACATTATCTGAATTGGCACTGTGATGCAAGACTTGGTGCAAGAGTGTCACAAGAAGCAATGTTTAAAGGGAACCTGTCACATATTTTATGCTACCCTTGCGGAGGACAGCACAAACTAGTGACAGACATGCTGTTTCCAGCGCTGTGTCCCTTATTCTGTAAGATGCTGTAGTTTTAGAGCATTTAATGCTCAAATCTTATTCGTGAGTAGGTGTTAGCCCCTCCCACCAAAGGCTAGTCCTGCCCACTTGTCAGTTATTCACATGTTTCTACCTATTCAAAGTAATAGGTTGATCAGTTAGGTGGGCGGGACCAACCTCAGTGGGCGGGGCATGAAAAAATGGACTCTTTTCATGACTCTCTTCTGGCTGAAAACTGCATATTTGAGCACTAAATACTCTAAAACTCCAGCATCTTACAGAATAAGGCACACAGCATTGTAAACAGCATGTCTGTCACTAGCTTGTGCTGTCCTCAGCAAGGGGGGCACACACTATGTGACAGGTTCTCTTTAAAGTTGCTGCAGAAACATATATAGGGCCAGAGACCTGATTGTGAAGCAGTGCTGAGAAGTGACTGTGAGTTCTCCTGAACAAGGGTTTGTTTCCAAGGAGAGAGAGACACACCTGCAAAGAGACTGTGTGTTCAAGAAACTGTCTCTGGAAAGAGAGCAGCACACCCAGTACAGAGACTGTGCTATATAAAAGGTCGGTATTGTTGCTCATAATTTTTTTTTGTTTGTCATGGAATAGCTAGCAAAGTACCTCACAGAGGCGAATGCCTGGCAGAAGTAATTGAATGAGTGGTGGGCCCAGCAATTTGCTAGGCAGTGTGAGGACAATCTAAAGCTCCAAGCACAGCTTGTTATAGAGCTAGAGGCAAGGAAGGCAATTGCCAATGAGGGCCAAGCTACTTTGGTCTCACAGTAAGGTAGAAATAGCGGACTCCGGGATGGAGGAATGTGTAAACAATGTGTAAACAATGTACAAGGGTATGGTGTTGACTCTGGCAGATTGTCTCAGCTTGATAGTGTGTCAGATGCAGGAGTGGTTCTGATGGACACTGAGAGTTCTCCCATGGTGAAGGGTACAGGAAATATGGAGGAAGTATCTCCATATTGTGATGCAGAAAGTGATCTGCTAGACACAACAGGGGAGAGTATAGGTACCGGCACTAGAGAAGTTCCAGACACCACAGCGGTGGGTGCCTGCTTAAACCCTAGTGAGGGACAGGTGAGGATGAAGGAATCCTCAGACCTTAGTGATGTGTCCGGTAATATAATAGTGACTGATAGATTACCCATACGGATGGTGATTGTCAGTAGTAACCCGGTGAATACTAGCAAGTATGCCACAGGTGACAAAGGTTGGCATGATGCGACAATGAGCAGTGCTACTGAGGTGGTCAGCAAGGTAGACCAGGTTCCCTTGGAAAAGGAGCAGGCCTGTGTCCCTAAGCAAGGAGAGTGCCAAAGCACTGCAGTTGAGAGGACCAGTGTAGAGATGTCTGAACAGAGACATAGGAAAGGGACTTTGTCTGTTCAGTCGGAGGTTTAAAACCTGTTGAGATGGTGAACACGGGTCAAATGCCTGTTACCTGTGGTAATGCCCATGTGATGGTAAGTGAAACACATGACCCATCTGATGCTCATTGTGGGATGAGTGCACGATATGAGAACCATGGCTGAGCTGTATGGGGACAATTTTGTCTCCATCTCTGAAGATGTAGAGGGGATTTTTCCCTTAACGACAGGTATCCAGGGGAATGTGGTAAGGGCCGAGTATATGTATGACTCGGTGCGGTTCAGCTGAAAGTTGGAAGCCACGTGGCATATGATAGCAGAGAACCATATAGAAAGGATCTGCATGTTGGTGTGGAAAAAGAACTACTGCAGGCTATGAAAGTGGAGTACAGTTCCCATGAGAGTGTGTTTTCTACCTGAGGGAAAATTAGAGCAGTGTCCCTGGAGGGTTGAGTAGGCAAAGTGAAAAGACCTACAGCCTTTAGCAGAGTTATGATATGTCCTCAGGTGCTTGCATGTTTCTGCCACAGGATAACTGCATCATTCATAGTTAGTGTAGCTGGCTGTTCCAGGACGGCTCTTACCAGGAGTAAGCAATGTGTCGGTGGGTGCCTACTCCTTGTGTTCCAGTAGAGGCTTTGTGCAGATCCCTGGAGATCTATAAAAAGCCTTGTACTCCAGGTGATCATTGGGTGTGGCTTGGTTTCTGACAGTGGAGCTGGGGAGAGGCTTTTACCCCCAGGCTAGAGGCCAGCAGATGGCTGACCTCAGAAAGCCTGAACCAGTGGAGACTGGTAAGTGAGTGTTTGGTTTGACTGAACGGTAGGGTCTCTTCCCATTCTTTCACAAACATATCTGAAAAAATAAATATTTTATTCACCCTCCTACCTCGAGGAATCATGTTTTTTGAAGGATAGGATTTCATGGTTGTATTGTCCCACAAAACCTTACTTTCTTTATTCAGTTATCGCTCAAGTGGATTCAGCTTCAGCAGACACATGAATAGGATCCCGAACCTTTTTTATTTACAAGAAATTCGAGGAGCTGCCGACGGGCAGAGTGCAAGCACCGACATTATAAGATACCCGAGATGTGCGGAGAATCAATGGAGGAACTCACTCTGGTGGTAAATTTATTCAGCTATGTGCTATTGGATTCACAAATTTCAATTTTGAAATTAGTAGTTTTTGACCTAAAAAAATGTTTAATGTCTGTGAGACTCTAACGTCAACAAATTAGTGAGACATATAACTTTGCAAAATAATTTTTTTAATGCCAGAGATTGTTAAGGGTAATACTGGTTATATTTCGGACATTGGGACTGCAATTTATAATGTTCCTCCTGTTGATTTACCTACTAACCATTTTTCTTCTCAGGAATTGTGCACAATATCTAATTTGAGATCGCTCACTAGTGAACAACATAGTGATAAACACTGGCATAGTAAACCTCCCTATATTGCTAACCCTAACTTGTATCCCCTACAATCTAGACCTCAACTGCTAGATTTATCTCAAGAGCTAATTGAGCAAAATATTTTAAGGCTACAGAGAGGCCGGATTCTTGTGATGGTCACCGGCCACTATATAAGTCATGAAGGCACGTACGCTGGAGCTCATACCCGCTCTCACTGTAACTGATTAGGGAAGGTGCTGCCGCGGCTGCTTGTGATAGCTGATACTAAAGAACTGATTTTTATACAGCGATTTTTGGGGGGTGTCTCAGCTTGACTCAGAGACTGCTTCTCTTAACGTTCTATTTCGGATTTTGTGGGGTATTGGATCTGAAGTCCAGTGTGTGTCCAGTGCAGCTGCATATACATTTTAATGCTACTGCTCACCAGCACATTGAATATCCAAAGGTGATCTAAGCCTGTTCCTGTTGTATTCATTTAAAGAAACAGCGGTTTTACAATACAAATACCACTTCATTTTTGGCTGCTCAATTCTTTTGCGCACTTTACATCCAGGGGTTAATGAAGTTTGTTCTGCTGCTGTGGTGACTAAAAGAAAACATTTATTTCACCGCCAAAAAATAAATTTTTTCTGTAGCATAATTCGCAAGCGAAGGTTAATTACAAGTTTTCCTCTTGTTGTGTAGCGTAAAAAAACACGCCATTGTAACACGCTACAAAGCTCGTAGTTTGTGGTTGCTCAATTGTTTTGCGCAATTTACATTCAGGGGTTAATTAAGCGTTGTTCTGCTGCAGTGGTGACTAAAAGAAAACGTTTGTTTCACAGCCAAAAAATACATTTTTCCTTTAGAATAATTCACAAGCGAAGTTTAATTACAAGTTTTAATCTTGTTGTGTAGCGTAAAATAAACGCCATTGTAACACGCTACAAAGCTCGTAGTTTTTGGTTGCTCAATTCTTTTGCTCAATTTACATCCAGGGGTTAATTAAGCGTTGTTCTGCTGTTTTGGGGGTGACTAAAAGAAACCATCTTTTCAACGGAAAAAAAGACTTTTTTTCCTTTTAGCAAAATTCAAAAGGGGGGAAAGGTTTAAATTTAACAAGTTTTTCCTTTTGTTGTGTAGCGTAAAATACACACCATTGTAACACCTACAAAACGGGTATTTTTTGGGCTGCTCAATTTTTTTTCGAAATTTTTACATCCGGGGGTTAATTAAGCTTTTTCCCTGCTTTTGTGGGGACAAAAAATAAACCTTTTTTTTTCACCCCAAAAAAATACACTTTTCCTTTACAAAAATCACAAGCAAAAGGAAAAATTACAATTTTTTTCCTCTTTTTTTTAGCGAAAAAAACCCCACGCCATCGAACCCCACGCTAAAAAGGGCTGGTATTTAAAGGGTTTGCTAAAATTGTTTGGCGCAATTTACATCCAGGGGAAAATTTTAAGGGGTTTGTTCGGTGTGGGTTTGAATAAAAGAAACCTATTATTTCCCCCGGGCCAAAAAAAAGACTTTTTTAAAGTAGCATAATTCCAAGCGAAGGTTAATTACAAGTTTTCCTCTTTTTGGGCCCGGGCAAAAAAACACGCCTTTTGAAAAACCGCTCAAAGCTCGTAGTTTGGGGTTGCTAAATTTGTTTGGGGGAAAAACTTACATCCGGGGTTAATTAAGTTTTTTGTTCGGGCTGCTGGGGTTTGACTAAAAAATCCGTTTTTTTTTCACCGCCAAAAAATAAATTTTTCCTTTAGCAAAATTTCACAACAAAGGGTTAATTAAAAATTTTTTCCCTCTTTTTGGGGTAGCGTAAAAAAAACCCACGCCATTGTAACGGGCCTCCCAAAGTGGTATTTTTTGGCTGCTCAATTTTTTTCCCCAATTTACACCCAAAGGGGTTTAACAAAGGTTTTTTTTCTGCATTTTAAATTCAGAAACCCAAAAATTTTCTTTTTTCACCGCCCACAAAAGAAATTCTTTAGCAAAATTTTCAAAACCAAGGGTTTTAATTTAAGCCTTTTTGGGGTTTTTTAAAATTTTCCCAAAAAAATACACAAGTTTTAAACGGCACATAAAAAACCAATTTTTTCCCGCCCTTTTGTGGAGCGAAATTTTTATACCCAAAGGGGGTTCCCCCCCTTTTTGGTTACGGGGGTTCATTGGAGTCAAATCCCGGGTGTGAAATTTATCATATACAGATATTTTTCAAAAACATTTTCTGAAACCTTTTAAAACAAACAGATGTCAGACAGAGAGGTGGCAGGCTTTTTCACCTGCGAGGGCAGTAGCAAAAACATTTTTTTGGACCGGGCCCCGGGTCGCGGGAAACAGAAAGGGGGACGTCGCAGCGGGGGTCACTCGGTGAGGCCACAACCCCGGGTTGCCCTCTAGCTACTACCCCCCCAAAAGGTTTTCTTGTTTGGGTTTACTAGGTCTTTTCCCACTTCCCCCAATTTTTACTTTCGACAACCCCACCCAAAGAGTCGGGGGAACGCCCAAAAACAAAACCCCTTTATTTTGTGCAGGGCCCCGGGGAAGGGGGTCAGGGGGCCGCTCACCGGGCCCCAAAACCCCCAAACCCCTCTTTTCCCACCCGGGTTCCCTCAGCCAAGACCAAACAAATTTTTTCGGGGCTCGGGGCCCCACTATATACGAGGTTTAACAATTTGAGGGGGGGCAGTCAGCAGCAATTTTGGCCGAAAAATGGGGCCAATATCCTCTGCTTTTTTTTGCAGTAGGGGGCAAAGAATAGATGTGGAGAGTGGCATAGGAGGCATGTTTGAGGGGCCCAGCCCCCTGCAAAACCAAAGGACCGGTGAGGAGGACAGAAATTGATGATGAAACACAAATAGATGAGGGATATGCCCCCCCGCACTTTGAGCCAGGTGAAGAAAGGGGCCTTCATCATCGTCAGGAAAAGAGGGGGGGCACTTTTCGTGTCAGGGGGACGGCGCAGCCAGCAAGTGGGTTTTTTGTGGCCGGAGCATATGTAGCAGCAGTTGGGGGTCGGGAGCCAAAGGGCCACGGGTAAAAAACCCCTTCGCAGGGCCAAGAAAGTAGCGGGACAGGGGGTTTACGAGGCAGCGGCGGCAGTAGTCAATCATTTTGGAAACGTTGGGGGTTTCAATCAGCTACTCGGCGGTTTTGGGGAAATTTTTTTTGCTAAGACACCGGGGGAGCCCAATATGGGTATTAAAAGGGAGAAAACTTGGGGGGAAAAGGTTTAAGCGGGCCCGGGACTAACTTGGCACCACAGCCCTGGGGTTTAAAACTTTCAGCTTTACCACCGGGGGGCCTGGGAGAAAAGGGGGCCGATGGGTGGTCCCTCATGGCCGGCCCCCAGCAGCAAAAAAGCGGCCCGTGGCACGCATGGGCCCTTGCAGCCAGTCAAGGCCCCCACCACTGCAGAAGGGGGCTGTTTTTTCTTTTACATCAACTCCCCGGGGGCCAATGCTCCCGCTCCTCGCTACTCATGGGGGCCCCAGGGAGGGCGGGGTTTAGTAGAGGGGATTGCAAAGAGAAAAACCCCCTATGCGTTTCCCAACCCAAACCAAGGGGCAGGGGGCGGGCCGACTCCGCCCCAAGGGGTTGGTTTGGTACTGGGGAGTCCCCCCTTTTCCCCTTTCCAAAAAGGTGGGGCTCCTGCACCCCTTCCCGGGGAAAATAATGGCTTGTGCCGAGGGCCGAAAATGGGAAAATTCCAAACCGAATTTTTTTTTCCCAAAAAGGGGAGGGAAACCCCCACTTCATAAATATGTAAAAGGGGGGAACATTTTAAAGTTGGGGGGATCCTTCAGCTTGTCGGTTTTTTTTTCCAAGGTGCATGGCAGCGTGGACGGGCCGGGCTGAACTAGGTCAGGGCCATTTCATGTCCTTTAACCCGGCCCCCTGGGTGAATGTGCTTTTCCGCCCCGGGGACCCCAACAACCCTGGACAGGGGGGACGCCGCTTTTTTCCCCTCCCCACTTTTTTCAAACTGGGACTCCCGCGGGCCCAAAGTCCGCCTCCTCCTCCCCACCACCATCCCCACCTCCCCCACAAGTATTGCTCCATTTATACCACAAGTGTTTGGGCACTGGGGGTGTCACGCAGTTTCTACACCGCTTTTCCCCCGCAAAAGAAGTCACAAAGGGGAGGAACTGCTCCTGTCATGGGAAACAAGAAATTTATGTGTGGCTTTTTTTCCGCGCCAACTGCAAATCGGGGAAACCCTGGGGGACGGACAATGGGAAAGGGCCCCCGGTTTTCCCGGGGGGGGGGGGGGGGGGCACCGAGGAGGGGGTGGTCCCCTGCCCCTGTATGGCCAAAATTTTTTCAATCTGGGTTGGGGAAAAGGTTCCTGAAATTTTTCCACCGATCTTCAGAAGATTCTGAAAATGGGCCCGGAAAAATGTGCAAGCCTTCATCCCTTCCTACAAAGCCAGGGAAAACCCCCCTCGAGTTGCACAGCAGAAAAAGGCCTCCCCCAACACACCCCTGATTTTGCAATGTTTTCCCCCCCGTTGGAAAATTTCCCGCCTGCCATGTTGGACCGACGTATGAACAAAGAAAGGCCCCTTAAACCCATTTTTTGACGACCAGGGGACAGGATACTTCCCGTGTAAAAATTTGATTTTCAGGCCCCGTGGGGCAGCTCATGCGGGAAACCCTGCCGTTTTTGAGGCCATTTGGGGGAGGCCCCGTTTTTTGTCAGTCCCCAGGACAAAGGGAAGAATAACGTCATTCCACTGCTTCATGTCCTGGAACAAATTGTAAATCTGTCCCGGGCAAGGGAAATGGGGACATGGCGACTATATCTCGCGGGGCCAAAATGAGTCCGGGGGGGAAATGAAATGAGGAGGAGGAAGAGGAAGGAGGGGGCATTGAGCAGAAGCATTGTCCCGGTAATATGAGTGGATTTTTTTACCCAGGGGCAAGAGAAGGAGGGGGGCAGGGGGGCAGGAGGGAGCTTTTAGGAAATTTTAAGGAGATGGGGGAAATGGGGGGCAGATGACCCCCAAGGGACCATGAAATAAAAAATTGGAGAAGGAGGCAGGGAGCCCCTCAGGAGTCACTTTTGAGGAAAGGCCCGCAGCATGCGGGTTTGCCTGGGTAGTGACAGCCGAATAGGCCCCACCGGGGAGAGGGATTTCCTTTTTGGCTTTTCCACCCCTATTTGGGGCCCCCGGGTACCCCGCCCCAAAAATGGGGGGCCTTTTTCCCAGCTATTGAGAGGGGGGACAAACCAAAAACTATAGGGAAATCCTCCTTTGTCAGTTGGGCCCCGCCTAAGTGCGGCATCGTCCCTCCTCTGACAGGTCACCCGGGGGGGTTCCCAGCACCACTTTCTACTGGGCCGGGACTGCCGGGGAAGGTTGGGGGGGTAGGGGCAGTACCAGCTCCAACAGCAGCAACCCCAAGTCCCGGATTCCCCTGATTTGGGAAACTTCCTTTTACCCCACCCCAGGGGAGGAGAGTAGAAAGGGCCCCAGCAGCAACAGGGGGCCTGGACAGTTCCCCCGAACCAACAGGTTTGGGGGCCTAACTTGGACAGGGGACTCTGGCCCCCCCCAGTTTTGAAGAAACCGCTGGACAAAAGGGAAACCAAACTGGATGTTTGGCCGGGAACTTTCCCAGTTTTTCAGGGAGAAGCCCGTCCGCCCGGGCCCCGTAGCCGTTTGGAAACAAGCGGGTTTTTTCATTTCGGCGGGGGGCCCTCGTTATCCCAAGGAGAACGCGCTTGTCCAACGGGAAATGTTTTTAAAGACGACCTTTGGCAAGATGAATCAGGCTTGGGGGTCGGCCAGGATTTTCCCCCACACCAAAGCCCTTTGGCGTCAACTACATTTTGCCCTTTACGCCTTTACCCAAACTGTGAGAAATGAGTCTGGGTTCCAAAAATACCGCCCCAGCCACTATTCTGGGGCCGCCAAACCCCCCCTGATGCCCCACATCTGCGGCAAAATTTCTTTTATCTCCCCCAAACCCTCTTTTCCCGAGACTGGTATTGGCCCCCCCACCTCCAAAACTTTTTTCCCTTGTGGGGCCCCGTCTTACCTCATGCTGCGCTGGGGGCCCGCTGCCGTGACCTCCCAAAATGGTGGGGGTTTGGGGCCACCTCTAACCCCATGCTGTTGCTCCCGCCCCCCCGTCACCCCTCCACTCTCTGTCATTGTTTTCCACTCTGTTTGGGGTACTGCAATTTTTTTTGCCCCTCCCAAAAGTGATTGTGCCACTTTTCTGACCCATTCTGCTGCTTTTGGGGTGCCCGCCGTACTTAACACTTTGGCTTGTGCCACTCTGTGGCCCAAAACCTGTTTTTTGGGCCACCTCCAAAATTTCATTGTGCCACTGTCTGACCTCATGCTGCTGCCGCCGTCCACTCCCCCTCTCTGCATTGTGCCACCCTTTTGGCCTACTCCCAGTTTTTGCCCCCCCAGAATGTCATTGTCCACTGTCCTTTACTTCATTTCTGCTGCCCCAGCCGTCACCCCCCACTCTTTTGTCATTGTGGGCCCCTCTGTGGCCTACTACTTTTTTTGCCACCTCCAAATGTAAAGGGGCCACTGCCCAACCTCATGCTGCTTCTGCCGTGACCAAAACACTGTGTCATTGTCCACTGTTTTACCTTTGCTGCTGCTGGGGCTGCTGTCGTGAAACCCCCAAAACTGTGTCATTGTCCCCCCCTGTGGCCCACCCTGTTTTTGCCACCTCCAAATGTCATTGTGCCCTGTCCCGACCTTTTTTGCCCCTGCTTGGCTGCTCCGGGGACCTACAAAACTTTTCCCTTGTGCCCCTGTCCCGGGCCTCATGCCCCTGCTGTGGCTGCTGCCCCTGACCTACAAAACCCTTCATGGGAGCCACCCCTGTGGGGCCCACTCCTTTTTTTTCCACCTCTAGAATGTCATTGTACCACTGTCTGACCTCATGCGCCTGCTGTTGATGCCCTCAACTCCAAACTTTTTCATTGTACACTCTTTGCCACTACGTTTTTGCCCACCTCCAGAAAGTCATTTTTGGCCATGTCGCCTCAGTGGGCGGGCCGCCGTCACCTCCCCTCTCTGTCAAATTTTCCACCTGTCCCCACTCTGTTTTGCCACCTCCAAATGTGATTTTGCCACTTTTTGACCTCATCTGCGCTGTGGCTGCTGCCTGATTGACACTGTGTCATTGTGCCACTCTGGGCCTATTCCCGTTTTTTCCACCTCCAGAAAAGTCTTTGGCCCCTGTCACCTCATGCTGCTGTGCCGGACCTCACACTGTGTCATTTGGCCCTTCTGACCTCTCTGCGCTTGCTGCTGCCCCTGACCTACAACCTGTCATTGTGCCATTTCTGACCCCATCTGCTGCTGTGGGTGCTCCCTGACCTACACACTGTGTCATTGTGCCACTCTTGGCCTACCCTTTTTTTGCCACCTCTAGAATGTCATTGTGCCACTGTCTGACCTCATGCTGCTGCCTGTTGATGCCCGTCAACTCCCAAAATATTCATTGTCCACCTTTGGGGCCCGCTCCTGTTTTTTCCACCCCAAAGGCATTGTGCCACTCCCTGACCTCAGCTGCGTGGGTGCCGCCGTCACCTCCACGCTCTGTCACTGATTTGCCACCTGAGCCCCACTTTTTTTTCCAGCTGTCGCTGGGAGACTTTATCGGCTACATTCCCCCTTCATTTTTTTGGTCAGTTTTGCCCTTTAAGTGCCCAGGAATTTTATAGTGAAGCGATTCTAAGAGCGGCGGCAGTCATGTGCGTGTCATACTAAAACACAACATTGTATGAAGACCAAACCAAGCTCCCTCTGCATATTTAAGCATGGCACAGCGTTCTACAGCACCCTGCAGGCTCTGTGCAGCCTGGAAATAGCTGTTTTTTAACGTGATTCGTCCCGAAGTAATTCGGAACTAAGTTATTTTTTGTCGGGAAATTCGGCGAAGTGAGCGAACCTAATTTCGATAAATTTGCCCATCTCTAGTTGAATTGCTTTTACTGACTTTAGTAGGAGCTCTATGATTAAGTACGCAGTGAGCTTCTCTTGGGAAAACTTGAAGGCAGAGAAAATGTTATAATTAAATTTAACGGCCATTTAAATGAATGCACTACACTGGCACTCTACTGGTTTTATTAAGCAGTGTTTATGAATTGCCACTTTATTGCCAGTCTTTGTGAATTGGCAATCTACTGGCAGTCTTTATGAATTGTAACTCAATTAGCAGTGGTTATAAATTGCCACTAATGGCAGTGTTTATGAATTGGCACTCTATTAGTAGTGTTTATTGGTGGCACTCTGTTGACTTTGTTAATGGAAGCAATTTGGTTAAGGTGGTATGGCATGTAGTTGGCAAGGTTTTGAAAAAACAGATGGCCTCGAAACCTATATATGGCACAGCCTATTTACTGATATTATCGTGACAACTTATCCAAAATTTAACAAAGAAAAGCTACAAAAAGTTGTCTACTTATCTATAAAAACTAACCTTTATTAATATTACGCTAAAATATACCACGAGATAAAACTTACATATATCTAATTACTAAGCCTACCTATACAGACGCGGAGCGACCGTCCCGATAAGGACGACCCCGCCAAGATCCTAGCAAGATACACTAACCAAAATTATATCTAAATCTACTATAGTGTACTAAATACCCCAAAGTGTCAACAAAGAAATATTAATTAATACCTAAATACCTATACAAAGATATCTCAAAATACTGATGCACTATCAAGGTCCCAGTAAAGTACCTCAAAGCAATTTGTCAGGATATATATTGTCCCAGTCTATGTCCTACGCGTTTCCCCCCTGCTAAATATGAATAGGGTTCATCAGGGACTTATCATTGGACAAAACAACCTTCTTCAAAAATGTATTCGTTCAGAGATCCTTCTTATACATTAAGGTGTACTTAGATGCATCATATATAAGATAAAAACTAATAAGGTAGGCATAACCAAATTATAGCCAATATGGGAGGTGTCTCATCAATAATCTATGATGTTAATTTGTTGATAAATTTATACCATGCTATATGTATCATACTCACAAACCTGTCACATATCAGTGCCGCCAAAGTTCGATATTCTGGCGGCAATGTAATGGATATCAAATTCCCAGGATATTATACAATATCAAAATAGATGCTACCATGGTAGATGTGACCAATTTGTAGCGAACCTGGGAGATATCTTGTCAATGTTAGATGATACTATTTGTCTGTCAAGATATGTACTCACAGACCCACTCACATGTCGCTGCCGCTGATATTCGATGTTCTAGCGGCAGTATCATTGATACCAGGTTCCCGGGTTTGTTTGATAGAACAAATTATCTCCCATTCCTCATGGTGCAATGGTTACCATATGTGTATTTAGTACACTATAGTAGATTTAGATATAATTTTGGTTAGTGTATCTTGCTAGGATCTTGGCGGGGTCGTCCTTATCGGGACGGTCGCACCGCGTCTGTATAGGTAGGCTTAGTAATTAGATATATGTAAGTTTTATCTCGTGGTATATTTTAGCGTAATATTAATAAAGGTTAGTTTTTATAGATAAGTAGACAACTTTTTGTAGCTTTTCTTAGTTGGCAAGGTTTGCATGAAAAAGTAATCAGGGCAATGTTTATAGGCTCGCACTCTACTGGCAGCATTTATGAATGGGCATTCTATTGGCAGTGTTCATTAATTTGCATTATTTGCAGTGTTAATGAATTGGCTCTTTATTGGCATTGTTTATGAATTGGCACGATATTAGCTCTATCAGCAGTTTTTTATGAATTGACACTCAGTTGGCGGTGTTTATAAATTTACACTATTGGCAATGTTTATAAAGTTACACCATTGGCATTGTTTATAAATTTACACTATTGGCATTGTTTATGAATTGGCACTCAGTTGGCAATGTTTATAAATTTACATTTTTGCCAGTTTTTATGAACTGGCACTCTATTATCCATGTTTATGAATTTGCACTCTATTAGCAATATATATAAATTGTCACTCTATTGGCAGTCTTTATGAGCTGGTATTCTATTAGCAGTGTTTATAAATTGACACCATTGGCCTTGTTTATGAATTGCCACTATTGGCAGTGTTTATCTATTGGCACTCTATTAGCAATAAATTTAAATTGGTACTCTATTGGCAGTGTTTGTGAATTTACACTATTGGCAGTGTTTATCAATTGGCACTTTACTGGCCATGTTTTTGAATTGGCACTCTAGCAGTATTCATGAATTGGCACTCTACTGGAAATCTTTATTAATTGGCATTTTATTAGCAGTGCTTAAGAATAGTGATGAGCGATTGTGTCAACTATCGTTATCGAGTCGATAGTCGATATCGGCAATTATCATGGCGATAGTCGATAGCCGATAACAGATTATTGCTGATGACCATTAAACTCTATGGGAGAGGAACAACAGCTTCATTCATACACCCTAACAGGGGAGGAGAAGCTGTAATTAAAATCCACAACAGTAAACTGGATACGTGCTACATCTTAGGCAAGACAATTTGGTTATAAAAGTCACAGAAAAAAAGTCACAGACTATTCAATATCCCTGTCCTGTACCACAGCATGACCCTTAAACTTGCATGACCCACAGATTAAAAAGTGCCAGAAGAAAGTAGTCTTTGAACCACCATTTTAGTTGAACTGTACATTGACTATGCCTGTCCTGGACCGCAGTATGACCCTTAAACCAGTCTGACCCACAGATTAAAAAGTGCCGGAAAAAGGAGTCTTTCAACCACCATTTTAGTTAAACTGGACATTGACTATCCCTGTCCTGGACCAACCCAGCGATGAAAGGCCTGACGGTCCTGCAACCGACGATCCGCTGGCTTGCGTGTTGTCGCCAGCACTGGAAGGAGCACCTTCTCTTGTACCTCTACCTCCATGTCCTACACCCCTCTTTGCTCGCTTACCACCTGCCTCACTGCCTCACGGATTTAAATTGTCAAGATATCCTGGCTGGTGCCACGCAAAGAGAGAGAGCAGGGCCACGGTTCCTGTCCTGTCATGGCTTCGGTGCAGAAGAAAGTTCTTAAGAAATAACAGGCCTGTTCTTTATGTAAGTGTATTTAACTAAGACTGACTCTGAGACCGGGCCCATCCTCCCACAGCACGGCCCCACCTTGTTCCTCCAACAGCGCGCCACAACCCCTCCTCATTCCGCCCCCACTGCGGGCTGGGCCCCTCCTCGTTCCTCGGACAGCACGCCACGGCCCCTCCTCTTTTCTCCCACAGTGCAGTCCGGCCGTCCGTGAAACAAGGGGACCTGCTTTCACCGGGCCCCCTTGTATAACATTTTCCTCAGGGCCGCCGTATAGCAGTACTGATAGTACTGCCTTTACGGCGGCCCTGGGTCTCCTTGGGAGCTCTGATTACCTACCGTCTTCCCCGACATGCATTACACGCTTGGAGAAAGAAGTGACATGGTACCTCTTCCTGGTGCGTAAGTACCGGGGAAAGTGAATGTCCATAGGAGCGCTTCAGAAATATGCGCTGGCCAGCATGTACTTCTGAAGCAACAGACGTATTGCAGGGGTATAGTGGCGCGCACAGTATGTGTCGCTGTATGCCTGAAATATATTATGTGAACATACCCTTAGACAGTTCTGATAAATGAGGTCCAGAATGCCTAAATGTGTCATACATCTTAGATAAGTTGTTTAAGTGCAGCTGGTGCCTCCAACCCCACCATACACATGCCAAATGCTTTATACTATTACTCCCATATACATACCTCACAAGATTTACCAAATGCAAAGAGAGACACATCAGGCCACATCCATAATCACAGCCAATCACGTGGCATTACACCGAGACATGCTTCTAACCACGCCAAAGTACATGACATCACACAAGGCCACACCTCAACTACACAACATTACACCAGGTCACACCTCTAACCACATCCAGGTACATGACATCACACCAGGCCACACCTCTCACCTTGTCCAAGTATATGACATCACACCAGGACACACCTCTAACCACATCCATGTAGATGACATTACACTAGGATACACCTCTCACCTAGTCCAAGTACATGACATCACAACAGGACACAGCTCTAACCACATCCAAGTACATGACATCTGTCCAGGACACACCTCTAACCACATCCAAGTACACAACATCACACCAGGACACACCTTAAACCACATCCAAGTACATGACATCACACCAGGACACACCTTTAACCACATCCAAGTACATGACATCACACCAGGACACACCTCTAACCACATCCAAGTACACGACATCACACCAGAGCACACCTCTAACCACATCCAGGTGCATGACATCACACCAGGGCATACCTCTAACCACATCCAACTACATGACAACACACCAGGGCACACCTCTAACCACATCCAGGTGCATGACATCACACCAGGACATACCTCTAAACACATCCAAGTACACGACTTCACACCAGTCCACACCTCTAACCACACCCAGTCATGCTCCGCTTCCCCCAGCAGACCAGCACAATAACAAATGTCATTACCAGAGTATATAAAGACTAGAGATGCGTGAGCAGTAAAAAGTTCTAGTTCGATTAGAGCCTCGAACTTTAGTGTGTTCGGTTCAATGTCCTATTCGAACTCGAACCTGTTTAAAGTCAATGGGAGAAGATGTTCTGGTTAACTTTTATACCTATACAGGTGAGGAGAAGCTGTAATTACCATCCATAACAGTAAACTGGATACACGGTACAACTTAGTGAAGAAAATTTGTCTCTAAGAGTGAAAGAAAAAATGTGAGAGGCTAAAATACTTCAGTCCTTTCAATAGCTTACTGAAAAGATGAGGACAGCTTGCAAGCAGGGGCGTAGCTATAGGAAGTGCAGCGGTAGCAGCTACTACGGGGCCCTGCATCCAGGGGGGGCCCAAAAGCCTCTTTGACACATAGGAGATTTGGAAATGGTATGTTATACAATTACTGAACCCCCAAAACTGCAAAAACTGAACTTTTGATCACTCAGTATGATTTAGCAAATCCAAGCACTTTGTATAATATATATCCATGTATATAAGAATTAGGTGTTATGTGAGCCTGCAAATGTCGCCAAATAATAGCTTCTGGGTGTGGGAAAGATGCAGCCAGCAATACCAAACTCCCTAACTATTGCTGTCTATAGAGAGGAAAATGTTATCTAAGAGCAGTCTGTAGAGTACAAAGAGTGAGCTGAAAATGGCGTTCACAAGTCAATACAGTGAAATATATATAACATGGTCATGTGATTTTAGCAGCCAATGAGAGCCCTACACCTTAGCGATGACGTTTTTGACACTTCTCTGTGCTCTGCACTGATTGCATGGCCGGCAAAAGTGCAGAAAGCCGCTGAAAATGGTGTGTCGAACTTTACTCGAACGAACAGTAGAATGTTTGGTTCGAGTTCTAAAAATTCTAAAATCCTACTAGAACCTAACTTTTCTAGAACAGTTCGATCAAGATTAATAAAGACGTATATAGATGAAATAATACATTTTGAATAAATAAATACATACATACAAATAGCTATAAGACAATGTTTTACGGATGGTATCTCTAAACAATCATCATACAATTACCACATCCCACCACTATACCACGGGCTGGTCACGATACTGGTATTGACCAAACCAGAAGACCAAGGCCAATATTTATACCACTATACAAAATGCAAATGTTCCTACCACACCAGTACCACATATTACCACCATGTAGTGACTGACTAATACTGCCATACTGTTCCTGACTATAAACAATATTATTAAGACCAATATTGAAAATATAACTACAGCAACAAAAACCCTATCACTACAATAGTCACTGCTTTTAGGCAGGTTAAATGGTCTAAATGGTCTAAATATATTGCTATGGTACTATATATATATATATATATATATAATAATATATATATATAATATATATATATATATATATATTATATATATATAATACGGTATTTTGTTCTCCTACTTCCTATTCCTTGCCCTATGATTATATATTTGTGTGATTTTTTTACATTGATTTATTTGTATTTATCTCTATGGGGGTTCTGATAGAACTTTTTATCTGAATGATTAAATAAAAGTGATATTTTAGTGAGTATGGGGTGATATTTCGGAGCTGTATTTTGTGATAGCACTAGGTCGTAGGGAAGGAGGGCAGGAGAGAAGATATACAGGCAGTCCCTGGGTTTCAAGTGTGATAGAGACTGTAGATTTTGAAATTGTATGTAAGTCAGAACAGGTAAATTTATTAAATGTAACTCCATTAAAAAAAATTTTTTTTTTCATTTTGGATAGTGCAGGGAACAGTTTTTACATTTGTTTTGCCTTCTGTGCCCTTGTTTAGAAGATTTCACCTCAGTTTCTGTATTTCATATGCTGCGGCATGCTGGAACTTAGTTATTATGGCGCATGAAACAGTGTTTGATATCGGTACGCTGAGCCACGCCCCATAAGTCTCTGTTTGTAACTAGGAGACTTTATAGGTCGGGTACTACCTGTATGTTTTTGTGTGTCACTGCTTTTTTTTTTAACATTTTATTTAAGTTTTAGAAATGGAGGTATCTGACAGATGCCTCTCCATTACTACCACAGAGGCTTTGTGTCAGCCAGTGGTGTTTTTTGTCACTCCAAGGCTGACGCCAACCCCTTCTGACCATTATCCCAGTACCCATTGCAAGTGGCGTACACGTGAAGTGGCAGGTCACCGTCTTAAGTGGACCTTCTAATGTGATGATCTGTGTCTGGGGCAGCTGCAAGCTGGTATTTTTAGCGTGGGAAAGGCTTAATATCCATGGACCTTCCCATTCTGACAGTATCAGTCTGCAGCTGCTGGTTTTACCTTGGCTGGTTATGAAAATTGATAAAATATTGATAAAATTAGCCTTGACATACTGGTGTATGATGAAATTTGCTCCTTGTGTAGCGTTATTGTTTGGTTACTGTATGACCATTATTATCATATTAAGAAAATTTTCTTATAGCTATTTGTTTGTATTTATTTACATACAAGTTTTAGTTTAAACTAAATAAATCCTAATAAACTCTAATAATGGCACAGTTGTTTTGGCACTGGTCTGGAGGAATCTGGGGCTAAATGTTGGGAAGTATGGTTATTAGACCCTGTCGGAGACTGGGTATTATAGGCTGCCTGTAACAGTCGTAACTCTCACTCCCATTCCTGCCTCCTCATGGCCAACTCCATGCCTCATATCCTCCTGGGCTTTGGAGGAAAGCTGATTGATGCATCGTCTCCCAGCTTTCCTGAATGCTGAACAGGCTTTACAATGTCCGGAAAAGCTGGGTGATTCCACATTCCTCAATAAGCTTTCTTTCAGAACTATCACACAGTTGCATGAATGGGGTGTGACTTTTGTAAGAGGTGCGTGTCATGTGAAATGAGGGTGTGGTTTATGCAAAATCTTCCTAAAGGTCACTTCAAAAGTCTGACTTGACCGCTATCCTAAGTTCTCCATTCAAAGGACTTTTTCTGTGCACACTTTGTGAGCACTAAGCTGCCTGTAATATGGAGACTGGCTTGTACATGTCACCTGTCTGCACATAAGGGATTAACATTACCACATCCATTTTACCATCCATTTTACCTTTCTTACATGCAGTTTATGGCATACCTAAAATGAACAAAATGGGCCTAAAATTAACAACAGCTTTTATACATTTCCATAGCACCATCATATCCACAATGCTGTACAGAGATTGTCATCATACACATTGCTTCCTGTCCTTACTAAGGGTAAAAAACGAAATTCCTCATTAACATCATGTATTTGCAGTATGAGAGGAAACACAAAACAAGGTGAACATACAAATGCTGCCCCTGTTTAGATTTGAATCCAGCAAGGTAACACTGCTAACCACTGAGCCACCGGGCTATCCTTTTGGTCAGGGTTTTAGCCTGAGGGGTCCTAAAAGCACAAAGTATATTGGGGCTCTGATACAAATTCTGCATCAGGTGCTAGAAGCATCAAGTTACACTTCTGCTTGAGAGTTTTAATTTTTGTCAGTTAAATGATTAATGATAAATAGAATTGCAGTTTCTTCTCATACAGTTCCAGACTAGGTCCAGTGTGAAACTACAACAAGATTGACCAGTTATATGCATGGCTACTGTCATCTGGAGTATTTTTTTAGAAAAACAACCTTATAAAGCCTTTATATTGCATTACGTGCCTGCATTGCCCTTTGAAGTGTTTCTTAATCCAAATCCATTCCCTTTACACATATTTCGAAATCTATTTGCATAATGTTGTAAAAACAGACAATCATGCACAACCTTACGGATGACTTTTTGCACATTTTCTGTTGTCCTTGATTCTCTTACATAGTTTGCAAAGCCAAAAAAGATAGACATACATCCAGTTCAGCCTATTGTGCTTTAGTGTTACACAGGGTGGGCAATTTATAAGGATACACTTAAATTAAATTAGAATGGTTGTGATATCAACTTCCTGTTTGTGGCACATTAGTATATGGGAGGGGAAAACTTTTCAAGATGGGTGTAGACCATGGTGGCCATTACAAAGTTGGCCATTTTGGATCAAACTTTTTTTTTCAATGGGAAGAGGGTTATGTAACACATCAAACTTATTGAGAATTTCATAAGATCTTTATTCTTTCATGAGTTATTTACAAGATTTTATTTTTTTACAGCCATTGATATGTTGCAGAGATTAACACGTGAGGAGCGGATATAACTTGTGTTGATGTCTGGTGAACGCAGTACCTGGTTCATTACAGCAGATTTCAATGCAAGACACCCTACGAGACCATCCATCTCCCATGCTACAGTTAGCAAACTGCTGTCCAAACTTCGTGAAACAGGTTCAGTGTCGGATTTGCCAAAATGTGGACGCAATAAAACTGTCACAAATGAAGAAACATCAGTGGCTGTCCTAGCTTCATTCAGCAAGAGTCCACAGCGTAGCACTTGCCACATGTCACTGGAGAGTGGCATCAGTTGAACATCCCTTCAGCGGATATTAGCTACTCACCCAAAAAGGGACCCTTATAAAATCAATTGCTGCTGCAGTATCTACCGAGGATTACCCGATCGGGTCACTGAATTTGCAAAAAAGGGCAAAACAAAATTGGGGCAGGACCCCCGTTTACACAG
>JAODAL010019096.1:0-72942 GCA_025379985.1 Phyllomedusa bahiana
CCCACTAAAATATCCTAATAGTTGATTAGGGGGGGTCTGACCTTGGACTCTCCCTACTGAAGATCTGAGAAACTGAAATTTCCTTGGATTTTTCCCTTCCAAGGGAGGAGGCTGTCCACCCACTGGGTAACTTATTTCAACACTATTCAAAGGAATGGAGCTGTGCTACAAGTTCCTTACACAATTGGTGGCCTTGATTAAAGGGAAACATAATGAAGGTGGCACAGAGCTTAACTAACCGTGCAGCAAATTCATTCCCAGGATGAAAAGGGATCATGGTTGTTGGAACCCTTCTGGTCAGTACATGATGGCATATTCTACCAATAGGTCATCCTTTTCTATCGTCGGTATTGGGGATGAGAGTTTTTACTTGTGGAGACTTTCAGCTGGAGCAGGGAATCTTACAGACCAAGCAATGCTGCCTTGGAAAAGGAAACTTAGCTCTCTAAAGGTAGGAAAGCTGACTTTCAACTGCAACTTATTGGAGGTAGCTACCCTGTAAGAACTCTGAAAGAAAACAGTGCCTGATCTAAAGAGACCCTCTATGCAACCTGATTGTCTCCACAAGGAGAAACACTAACCATAAGACCTACATCACATGCCTCTCTCCCAGCCAACCAGTTATGTACCGAAAAAAGGCCAAGACTCCAAAACAGCTGTTTAGAGGTGGAGGCTCTTCCTCTTTAAAAGACTGCTAGATCTTACAATCTCTAGTCACGTATCCAAGTTCTTCTATGGATTGGACTTTGAGGTTACTAAATGACCATGATGTGTGAATAAGCACTTACAGTATATGCAGTTCAAACAGGGTCTGATTATAAGCAGGACATATGGAACCTCGGCCTGATGGCTCCTTTACCATCCCTAGTTTCTAGAAGTTTATGAAATTATAATATATTATTATGCAATATTATGTTAAGACGTAGCCTGGGCCCAGACATTTTCTGTCTCTGTTAGGGTATGTTTACACGGCATGTTGGATCCATTTTTGGATCAGTTTTGGATCCGAAAATCGCATCCAAAACGCATCCAACACACATCCAACATGCAGGTGCGTGTTTGGATGTGTTTTGGCTGCAGCAGGAACACACCCTATAGTTTTAAATAGAGTGTCTGCTGCGTCTTTCGGATCAAGAATTGACAGGACAGTTCTTTGAATGTATCCGAAAGACATATCACAAAGACGCATGTAAACCCGCATCGGCGATCACTCGTCTGAACACTGATGTGTGCTTTACATTGAAAGCAATATAAATCCCACTGCACATTGTTAGATGTGTGTTTTGGTCCATTTAGAGTTCGAAACACGGATCCAAACACGCATCTAAAAACGGATCCAACACGCCGTGTGAAAATCCCCTTAAGGGCAGAGTGGCATCCACATCAGCAGCTCCTTGGCCCTATACCAGCAGCACCTTGGCCCTGAATTCTAGCTACGTGTAACTTTGATTGCAGAGATGAGTAATTATAGCAGCATTTTAATCATGGTTTGTGGTCATGTCATGTTGTAGAGAAGACTGGGATTTCATTCATCTATTACTGGTGCCAGCCACACGTCATGGATTCAGTACAGGCAGAAGGTAATTGGAATGAAGAAACAAGCAGCGAATGTTGAACTGCAGCCAGGAACCATCAAAGACCCCCTGACAACTGTGCACAGACGATGGAGCTGACTGTCCTATTTCCACTACCACATCTGTTATCTCCACATCTAGAAGAAGTGATGTCTGTACTCAGATAACATTCTTGGGCTTTTACAATCACAAAGCGAAGATTAGTTTCCAGGTCGATTTCACGGCTTCATTTCTTAGTCACTCCAAAATCGAATTCATTTTTGCCTTCTTATCAGGGGATGACACATCCATGCTAGTAACACTTGACTCATATTCTTGATATTTAAGCTGGTCACACACGTCTTCTGGATCTTTTGTTAACAAACTCCAAAAAACACCACCACCTCAACAATATATAAAATATATATACATTTTATTGAATCAATTAAAATATAATACATTTTTTTTTTGTGTAGGTAGGGATTTTTTTTATTATATTTTAATTGATTCAATAAAATGTACATATTTTATATATTGTTGAGGTGGTGGTGTTTTTGGTGGATGTTAGTCTGTTGGTACCACAACCACTAATAATATTGTAGGTTATTGCCCAAGTGTTGTATAGGTGTGGATCTTTCGTTAGTAAAAAGTTATATGGAAAGCTGTGCATATTCTGCCATGGTGTGTGTCTTCTGGCAACATAGATGTTTTGCTTATAGATGTCAGCAAATTATTTTAGTCTACATGGTCAACATCATTACACTGAAATCCTAGATGACAGGTACAGTTCTGGAAGTTTGACAATAGTTTTGGCAGTTCTTAATTTTGGCATTGTCTTCGTAAACTATGAATCCCAGAGTCAATAGTGTCAGGGCTAAGGTGAGGGGTAAGCAAAGGTAGGCGACCACCTACGATGCCTCCTCATGCCTGTCAGGATTGGGGCACAAGGATGTATAAAGCGAGCTCATTAGCTGAGCCCACTCCATACACACTGGGTGCCTGTTGTTAGTTACAGCCGGCCCCTGACTTTAGTAGCCTGGACCAGAGATAAATTAGACCCTGGCCACTTAACTGGATGCCACATTGACGGCGGCATCTATGCAGTTATGCAGTAGGAGGGGGTGCCCACTTCCACCTCCAGACGTTTTAATTGCAGGGTGACAACCAATAGCCATACAATCGGGAGCCTAATGAAGGCTTCTAGGCCTCCCATCTTACTGCCACCAGAGGCAGGGTGTAATAGTAGAACTGTAATTGCAAACTATCCCACAATACATTAGTATTGCAGAATGGAATACAGGTCATTGGTTCCCCTAGTGGTCAAGAACCCTAAGGGGACTAAATTTACAAGTAAAAAAAATGTTTAGAAATTAAAAAAACAAAAATTTAAAAAGTTCAAAACAACATCTTTTTCCCATTTTACAATTAAAAAAATAAAAACAATAAAAAATTAAACATAGTTGGTTTCATTTTGCCAATTTATTAATAAATGACTTTATATATCATGAATGGTGAACACCATAAAATAAAAAAATACTCAGCTCCTAAATTGTGTTTTTTTGCCTCCTCAAAAATTGGAATAAAAGTAATTAAAAAAACACAGGTATCTGAAGATGGTACCAATGAAAATCACACTTTAGTCTGCAAAAACAAGTCCTCACACAGGTTAGTAGATGGAAAAATAAAGTTATTAGTCTCAGAAAATGGCGCTGCAAGGAAATTTTAAAAAAAAATCTTTAAAATCATACTTAACTTCATAATAAAGAGAACAGGTCATTTCTATCACACCGAAGACACCACAAATGTACGTCAATTGTGTGTATTTCCCATTCCACCTAACTGGGTAAGACACAGCTGCAGGCACCATGCATCAAGTCAGGGCCAGGGATCTGAATTTTCCATGGTGGGGTACCATTTGCCGTATTTGCCTAGGGCACCAAAATGCCTTATTTCGGCCCAAATAGTGCAATATGTCCCTTTCAGCAGACAGGATAGTGTTATATTGCAAGAAATCCACAGAATTTATATACCCACTACAACACTGTAGCTGACACCTGACAATGTGCCCTATATAGCAGCATTTATGAACTATAATTCTATAGACAAAAACTTCATCAAATTCAGAAGATGATTATTAGGTACGATGCTCTTCATGTGTAAACTACAAAGAGCCAGAAGTAATGTATCTGTGCAGTCAAGCTGTACAAATTATCAGTAGTATGACCTACTGCTGGCTTAAAGTGGACCTGTCACTGTTAAACTAATGGGCACAATTATGTCCATTATGTAACCTACTAAATGCCAATCAGGAGGCCAGACGAAGTGAACCAGATTAACCCCTCAGAAATGACTCCTTTCCTGTTTCGAGTGAGTTCTTGCATTCGGGAAGTGTGACTCTTGTAAACTCTAAAGAAGGACTGCAAGGTCTCAAGGGCAGGGGCATGTGTGTCAAGATTCTGCCATTGGCTATATAGGGGACATAATTATTTCACCTAGTTCCACAATATCTTGGAGAAATAAGTAAGATGACAATGCAATGGTTTTGTGGAATAGGAACTTTAGACTTGATGTTAAGGCTAAGTAGTTATATCCTGTTTGCCGCTACCAGGCTCCAGGCTCCATCTAGTCCACAGAGGAATACGGGAAACCATTAGTGGGGCCCTGGGCATGTTTGGCCCCTTTCAGGGAGAAAGGAAGAGAAAAAGAGGCAGAAAGCAAGAGTCATGTGCAGTATATGTAGTCGTGTATAGTAGCTGTAGAGTGGGCTCTAACAATGAGCTCCACTGATGGGCCCCAAAAATGAACACCACTGGTGGGTCCCTGGAATCAACTCCACTGATGGGTCCCACTCACCCTAGTCCAACATTGGCCACTACTGTGATCCTGGTGGAAGATGCAGCCATGTATTTCAGACTCACTCATTGCTTTACTCCAGTGGTCATATGGGGAGCATGGTAGTCTTAGACAGTGCTGGCTTCAGTAAAAGATGTCAGAAAAGTCTAAATGAATGGAGCTGATAGGAAGGTGGAAGCAGCTGATGACTGCACTTTCTGCTATCTGTCACACACTGTATCATCTACAATACTATTCGTGTTCTACGAAGGCAGCCTGGATGAAGCTGTAATAGCGGGGTGCATGAGCTGTAGCCGAACATTAGGTGACTGTATTTTAGCAGAGCTGGATCAACGTAACTCTGCAGAGGGTTAACGATGGCAGGTCTACCATTAATGACTTATATATAAATATATATCGCTTCTCCAGAACCAATCTCTTCTAACTCCATTTTACACTTTTCTTCTTGAGCTATATCTACCATTTTGTTCTAACTCCACCGAGGCAACGTGGTCAAATAACACGTGGTCATATCTCATATCAATAGTACATTAGTACGCAACAATTTCATGTTGTATGATGTTGTATCTTTTAGATTATGCAACGGTACATGTCCGTGAATTGAAGAACATTCACATCACATGGGCTATCCATTTGATGACCTTTTGCTCAACAGACCACAGACCCGACAGACCTGATAGTATGGACCATCATGAACGTTTGTCTTGCCTCCAGAATCCAAAGGTGTACAAAGGTGAATGTGAAGAAACTCAACATCAGAGCCCTCCAAGATCTCACCAAGAATGACAACCTTTTGGTATCCCTCTTGGTTTAAGGGCCTAACCACTGATAATGTGATTGTTAAAAAGCAGTGGTGAGCTCTCATAGCTGAGTTGTCATCCATATACAGTAAGTGTATATAGATGCTGCACTTCTTTGAGGACAGCGGCAATACTTGATCCACAATTGTGAGTAATTCTATAATGGCTTTGTATTACATTTTGCAATTCTGGAAAGTTTCTGTTTCAAAGACAAGACTTTTAAATAATCATTGCTCTGGCTCATAAAATGGGATGAAAAAAACAGGGGAACTCCAGAGTTCCAGGAAAATAAGTTTTCTGGACAGAAGGTCACTTTGGCATAGTAAGTGAAAAAAGGTTTAGACTAAACTATATCAGATACATCGATGATGTGACAAGTAGGGCATTAGACCAATAAATTATGTTTTTTTTTTTTTAATAACCATTTAACTCATTTATTCTCCTAAAGTGTGTTATTACAGGTACAAAGAATAAGAAGTTAACTTTGAAGGAAACTAGGATATTTATTTTCCACTTCATTTTAGGGAAAATAAAAACCTCTTTAATCCCCATTTATAATGATATTTTAGAAATTGCAACAATATTCAGACTATTTAGGGACTGGTGACATCATCAAGACATTAACCAATTTGTACCTTTAAGATGTCACTCAATCTTGGAATATTTTTAGACTACCTTCTCATAGTTATTATGTAGTACCCACTGGAAATTGCATTCCGTGTTTTTTTGTTAATTCATGTTCCTGCTGAACAAAATTCTAAATACAGAAAGCTGCATAACGGAAACCCAGAGAAATCTGTGGGCACTGTAAGCAGATAAAATCTCTTTTACTTCCTGACAAGTGAAAAATAAAAAGAGACATGTATTTGGAAAAAGACTTCAATTACCTGTCCCTACGGGTTGAAAGTTATCTTTGTAGTGAGACAACCTCTTTAACCCAGAATAAGCAGGGATTGAAATTTAATAATTAATTGAATTAGTGAGTGTTTTATTATAATATAATATATATAAATATATATATAATATATATTATATATATATATAAAAATATGTATACAGGTACAGTGGTACCTCGGTAGAAGTTCACTTTGGCATAAGTCCTGGTTTGGACTTGAAAAATTTTGTTTGGTAGACAACATTTGTTTGGAATAAGACTCGAGGTGGTCTGGACCTGCATGGCAGCGGAGGGATAACAGAGGAGCTCGGCACAAAATTCAGCCTCTTATCTCAAGCCAGGATGAAGGATTTAGCAGCCTATTACTTCCAGAGGTGAGCGCTGCTACGGCCTGCCCAGACACTCCACACGGATTTTATTATCGAGCACTATCTGTCCTCTCATAAGTTCCAAACCTCTACAGCCACTGTCTACCCCACATCTTTACACCAGATCTTCTCATCTCCAGCTCCGTCTTACTTGGGAAATAGACTGCATGGTAGCCTGCTCGTTTTGAGTATGCGACACTGTGTATAAGGTGGTTTGGTATACCTCTCTTACTTACCTTCTGGTAGACCTGCCATCATTAACCCTCTGCAGAGTTACGTTGATCCAGCTCTGCTAAAATACAGTCACCAAATGTTTTACCCACAGCTCATGCGCCCCCTATTACAGTTCAATCCAGGCTGCCTTCGTAGAACACAAAATAGTATTGAGAGAACACAATAAAACCTAAATTTTTATTATTATAAGAACAGATTCATTATCTTCACTTTATTTCTTATGGAAAAAGATTGTTTGGTATAAGTCCAAGGATCTAAAATGGATTAATGACTTATACCAAGGTACCACTGTGTAATTATATAGTCAAAACAGGCCTGTGACTTTTTTTCAGGGAGAAAGGCAGAGAAAAAGAGGCAGAAAGCAAGAGGTATGTGCAGTCATGTACATGTACAGGAGCTGTATGGTGGACCTCAAGAATCAACTCCACTGGTGGACTCCAAGAATCAGTTCCATTGGTGGGCCCCAAGAATTCACTCCAGTCGTGGCCTGTAGCCATCTTATCTGACTCTGTATTTAGTGTATGCAAATATAAAGCTTCATGTTGTCATGTTTTTCATTGCCCTTTGTATTAAAAAATATAGCTGCCATGTAATGTACAACAAAGCATGGTAGTCTGTGCGCTTTCATATTTCACAATAAACATATGGCGTAAACCAGGCAAACATAGTCAAAAGTATGCCCTTTAGGGCTGGCATCAGGCAAAAAGTAATCAGGTCACTCACAGTAAGGTTATGGCAGGCCAAGTCCAAAAGCATGGGGTCATATACCAGGAATAACAAACGTAGATAAGCACAAATCTAGCGGAAGCACACCAATAAAGTGGTAGGATTTGCTGGGGGAAGTGACCTAATTAAGAGTCCAGTGACCAGTGATTGGTAGTCAGCGATGTTAAAGAACCAGCGCACGTGCATGCCCTAGAGTATGTGTATGTGCGCACCATCCACAAGCAGAGGATGGGGGTGGAGCAGGAGCGGGGAGAGGTGAGTGCTGGCCGAGACGGGGAAGGGCACACATATGGGTGCATCCGTGGTCAAGGGCGGGGACCACAGTGCACCTTGTGACACTGTGTTTACTCCATTGTAGTCCATGGGTCCTTTGTATTATATGTTTGAACACCTTTTTATGCTAGTGTAATGTATGTCCATGGTGGTTGGCAAAAACATGATGTGAATGAGCCCTTGCTGAGAATGTGTCCTTCGTCACACACGCCACTGCTTGTACAGGTGTCCTCTTTACTTAGGACACAAGGCAGTGAATGAAGAGTTACGTTGCTACCAGGGGTGTAGTCGCTGGGATACACTAAGGTCCAATGATGATACAAACAAATGTTGATTTACCATTAACAGGCTGTGGTTTGGTATTTATACACTGTCATTCTCTCGTAACCCTGCCTGACACCACTTTCCCAGGCTCCGATAAATGTTATGTGTCGCTGCCATTTTTTAAGTTGAAAAGTTTATCCTGTTAAATTGGTAATATGATGTCCGTTTCAATTTTAAGGAATGCAAATTGCAATTTCCTGTAGTGGAAACAGTTTTTGCAAAACAATTTGGTATGACTTCTCAAGGGATTTATTATGTTTATATAGTGATAATATACTTAACCCCAGTGCTAATTAGTAGGTAGTTTATATAACCTTTTTTATGGGTCTTTTATAAGATTATTAGTAGGTACTTTATATAGACTTTATTATTAGGTAGTTTATATAGACTTTATGATTAGGTATTTTATATAACTATAATTTAATTAATCTGGACAACCCTTTTAAGTCTGCCTGAAACCTTTCAGGTGTAGGAATAGAATAATAACAGTACTTATATAGACTTTATTAGTAGGTAAAAATATTAATAAAATGTATAGTGGGTAGTTTAATAGACATTTATTAAATGTTTAATAATTTTATTAGTAGGTAATTTATATATATTTTATATTAGGTATTTTTAAAATTTTTTATTATATTTATAAAAGACTTTATATTGGGTAGTTACATACATTTTGGGTACAAAGTCTTTTCTGAATATAAGACTACTAAACAATTGCCTTGAAAGGTTTGGGGCCAGGGAATAACTAAAAAGGGGTAACCAATTAAAATGTTTGAATGTCCCCCAAAAGGCCCGGAGTAAATTTTCAGCTTCATGTTAAAAAATCAAAAGGGGTTTTCCAAGACTTTTTAAAAACCCCCTCAATCACCTCCCTTGCTTAAATAAGGGAAATTAAACCATATTTTCCTCTCCCATCACTATCGTTTCCGCACTGCTAAGCCCAGGCGGTTGAAAGGGAGAGGAAATACGGGTTTTAATTTCTATTTTACACAGTGGAAGCTGGAGGGGGGGTTTTTAAAATTTTAGAAAACCTCTTTATAATAATAAAATAATAAATCTTTATTTCTAAGCCCCAAACCCTATTCCCCACACTTTTAAAAATTCAAGGAAAACATACATCATTACACTTTTAAAAGTACTTTAAAAATAACACAAGTATGAGGGCCCGCTCTGAGAGTTTAAAAAACTTTTAGGGGTGTTGGTGAAACATAGGGAAAATCCAATTTTACAATGGTCCGGGCCATTTTTTCATAAATGGGGGGGTGGTTTACATGAAAAATGGATGAACCTGCCCCCCCAGACAGTACATCTATATACAGATAAATGCCTGTGATCCCCAAGGGGCGGGGAGTGACAATGTGTGTGTAGCTTTAGGGATTTTTGGTGGGCCAACCAGAAATGTATTTTCGGGGCCCCCTTTTAAAACTGTAGGGTTTGAAGGGCCCTGACGCCCGCGGTAGCATATTTCCAAGAATTGGGCCGACGTGTGAAGCTTGGAACGGGCAGGGAGGTTCGGAGTGAGGAATGTACCCCCCCAATCATCAGCAGAGCAGAGCACGGTGGGGCGGAACAGAGCTAGGGGGGATGTAGGGAGGAGCAGCGTTTGGGGGAGGCTTTATGGGTGAAGTGCTGATTTATACGATCCGACGGGAGGGGCAACCTGCAGTGCTGACCCGGGGTAGAGGCACTAACGGCGGGAGAGAAAGAAAAACCCTGCCTGCTGAAATTCTGGACAGATTGGAGAGGGAGATTTTTGCAAGAGGGAAAAACCGATAAGAAAGATTGCAGAGTTAAGGTCATATATAAAACGAAATTACAAAACATACAGGTTGAATGGGTTGTCAAAATTAAAACAATTACAGTTAAATTAGTCCAGGCTGGGAAAAAATAAACCCCCCACCCACACCACCGCTTGCTGTGGAGCTCCTCGGGATCTGCTCCTTTTCTACAGGGACTTGGCAAACACCCAAGAGGGTTAACTCCTTCCCTCCTGATAAAGCACATCCTCTCCTGGGTAGAACAAGAACCAGGGCAGAAAAGAACTGATCCCAGGGAGCTTAAAAAGGGGAAACGTGGGGACCGGCAGGTAAGTATCAGGGTTTTTTTTCTATTTTCTAGCCCAATTTAACGGTACTTTTATTAATCTGGGCAACCCTTTTACTTGTGCCTTTAACCTTACAGGTTTAGGAACAGAATAATATCAGTTAAAGGCGTTGTTTCACTACAAGGATTGCTTTTTATGTTAAAGATCTTGCAAAAACAAGTCACTTTGCAATATATGTCCATTAACAGTGTCCTACCTATTCCTAGATATCCCCTCTTGTATGGGTTGCATCAGCTCCTCAGGTCACTATAGCTACAGATCTGTTCTCTCTCTCCCGATAGGCTACTAGCGCTGGTCTCTATAGCTCCAGACCTGGTGTCCTCAACAGCTCCTGACTGCAGGCCAGTATTAGCCAGTAGAAGCGAGTAAACAAGCCCCTGAATTCAAAATTGAAACCAATAAAACAGGACTGAGGTAAAATGATGCTATGTTACAATATTTTTATCAATAAGGCCAGACCTTAAAATTTAATCACATCTCAGACCAGAACCTTTAAATCACCAATTCCAAGACCAGACCACTAAATTATTCAGAATCCAGACCAGGCCTCGAATTTTATTAGACCTAAGACCAGCTCTCTAAATTTGTATACCCCAAACCATTCCTTTAAATATCAAACCTAACATATATCAAACTTATTAATTTATCAGACCTCAAACCAACCCCTGATTTGTCAAACGTTAGACCAGATTCCAAACCAGTCCTCAAATCAAACCCTTAAATTCATGAATCCTGAGATCGAACTTCTAAATTCATCAGACCTGATACCAGATTCTTAAATTATTACATCCTTAACCAGACCTCTAAATTATCTGACCTTAGAGCAGAACCCTAAGTGAAAGAGACCACATTCTAGCAAACAAGAGTGTTGAGCAGGAGTGTCAAGCTCATTTTTACTGAGGACCACATCAGTATTTTGGTTGCCCTCCAAAGAGGGCACTGGAAGGTGGCTGAGGTGCCACAATACGGCTGTCATAGCAGTGCTACCTCCAGTGAGTTGCTGAATAGAGTAGTGTGGAGGTACACACCAGGTCTCTGATTCCACGATAGCAACCGATCTTTGTGCTGATGCCACCACCTCAACCAAGAACTGGCTACGTCCTCTGGGAAAGTAGATATCTGGTCCTTCTATGCCTGTATCTTGTCCATCCCTGCTGTATCTAAGCTTTTGTGGGCCACAAAAAATGAAGTGGCGGGCTGGATTTGACCCGTGGACCTTATGTTTGATACATATGGTGTAAAGAATTAATCCAAGAAAGCAAGAAGAAGGGCAGGCAGGTACCAAGTCCTCTGGTCCTGGTTGACCAGGTGGTGGTGATATTAACTGTGACTAAAACAGAGACCCACATAATTTTTGCTATGGAGCTTCCTCATGGCTATGTATACTAGTACATAGCCATGAGGATTCTCTGCATTCAGCTGGGGGATAATCCCTTTGGGAGCTATGAAGGCAGTTTTATTGATCATAATGTGTTAGAAAGGACAATGTTTAGGTAATGTTGTCAGTACTAATAGTAAAAAGTAATTTTTTATATGCTGGTGAATCAGTTCTTCATCTATGTAAGATCTCTGCCTGTAGTCATTGAATGAAAACATCCATTGGTTAGTTCTAGAGGAAGAAAATCTTTCCTGGATACAGGTGCATTGTCTGTTATAGTTAAATTATGGATAACAGAGCTGTATCTTGTACCATGTCATGCAACTGTGTAGTGATCACATGTCCAGGATGGCTTTTCAGCCACCTGAAGAAAAAAATGACAGCAAGCAGAGGTCTTAAACATAAAGAATTGATATAGAAAATATGTTGGAAAATTGTGCATGTTGGAGCTCTGTTTGCCGAAATATTGTTGGGTTAATAACGTAGGGTGACATGTTTGAAAATTGGCTGCGCCGTGGCAGTTTTTAGGGCCATTAAATTAGTGTAAAGTCCAATCCTCTCAAAAACCTGGTGTCTGGTATACCTTGCATAGTAAACTTAATGCGCCTAAAAAGGCGCACTACGTCTGAAAAGGTGCATTGCACAAATCGCGGCACATACCGTATCATTGGTAGTTTATGTAATGCGCTTATCAAGGCGCATTGTGTAACATATCATTACTAGTGTATATAATGCACCTCAATAGGCGCATTGCGTTATGGAGACGCACAGGTTTCTTTGCTACTATATGTAATGCATTACAACGTGTCATGCCCGACTTTTAATGCGCCTAGTTTCGGTGGACGACAGTTCATTTACATTGAGAATATGGCGTCAAAAGTGTTTTGGGCGCAAAATAGACCAAAAAAGGCGCTTGCATATTGAGACAGGTCACCCTTAATGTAGCTTTGTTTGCTCAGATCTTGTTGGCTTAATAACCCATAACAGTTAATTAGCAAATATACTTAATTGACCCTAAAGACCTGAAGAGAAGATGGGAAAATTCTTCATACTCTTCAAAAACTTATATAGTTGGCAGTAGTTTTTCTAGTAAACGTCTATAACAGTGGTTCCGGTCCCCATTTTCATTGGAGAGATAGACATCAAAGAGGACCTGTAACATCTCTTGATAAGTCTGTTTTAGTAAATACTTGTGTTCCTGTGAAATAACAATCCTGGAGCATCTTCTCTTATAAGTCTGTGTTGCTGTGTTCCTCTTTTTTATTCCACCTAGAAATGTATGAGTAATCTTCAGCTGGGGTTTACCATTTGGGGGTGTGTCTCTGCACAATGTGGCCTTGTCCAACCAGTGCTGACAATCAGTATGTGCAGGAGCACACCCCTTTGAAGACTGTATCCAGCTGTCTGGTTCACTGATGAATTTCCTGTAGAAATAACAGTTGAACAGCACGACACAGAGTTATAACAGCTGATGCTGCACAATTCCTATTTCAAAGGGAGCACAAGCATTAAGGGTCCGTCCAGACGACAAGCTATTCCCTTCAGGTTTACACGCATAAAGATCCGACTGTAAACCATCCTGATTGACCTCAATTGAATATCCCAGTTGTAGTTCATACGACTCGGATTTTCTTGCGGTCAGATTTAAAAACCACAGCTTTTTTAAAAAACGTAAAACATCTTCAAAAATTTAAATATTTCAAGTAAAAAAACGCATCTCAAACATTTTCCTGTCAGATACACGTCCAAAATCCCATAGAGATGAATGGATCACGTTTTCTCACTTCAGATCCGTCGGGGCAAAAAAGACCTAAAATCCACATAAAATACTCGTTGAAACCTGCATCATCCAACACGGTTTTCAATGGTAGAATCCGTTGAGGATTTTGACATTGTCGTAGGGACATACCCTTACTTAAAGGGAATGTGTCATCAAAAAATGAGTCATTATTTAAGTCCCATTTTTATGTTAAATACATTTTTTAGGAATTTTTGGTTGTTTTTTTTTTATTTTTTCATATCACTTTCAATATTTTTTTTAAGAATTCTTAAGTCTTGCAGTTTTCACTTTGGCCACTAGGCCTTGTTTGCACTGCTTTAACAGCAGTCAGAGAGATGCTTTACAGTAGATTCATGCACATAGGAGACTTAAGACTGACTCAGTCCCATTCACTTCTATAGAAGAGTTTTCTAGACATGCTCTGTGACCTGGGAAGAAATCAGTGTGGAGGGAGGTGAAAGGGTGAACTGTGACTATCTCCTCTTGTGACTGGTGGATCCTGTGTTATCTATTCACACTGGTGTCTCCTTTCCATTTGACCCTCTTTGTGCTGATAATAAGCAGACAACTGAGAATCTTTCTGTACAGAACAGGCAGTGTCAGACTATTATTAGGCTTAGTGGCCAAAGTGAAAACTGCAGGACTTAAGAATTATTAAAAAATATTGAAAGTGATATGGAAAATTAAAAAAAAAAATAACCAAAAATTCTTAAAAAATGTGTTGAACATAAAAATGTGAGTTAAACAATAAGTCACTTTTGATGACACATTCCCTTTAAACAGACAAGTTAGCAATTGTCGATATAAAATTGAGAACCCCACATTAATATCGACAATCATAATCATCATCATCAACTTGGTCCAACACCAGCAACAAAGCAAACACCAACTGGACTTAGTCGGTTGCACCTTGTTAGTAAACAGCCAGAGCTGAACTCGAATCACCAGTATTGCAGATCAGGCCAATTATCTTCTCCCATTGCTGACTGTTTCCATCTCCAATGAGTGTTATAACCTCTATGCTGCATTTTCTACCTTGGCTTCCTCAGACATTCAGGCATTTCTTTACACAAAAAACAAAAAGTATTGCCAAAAACGTTTGAAATGCAATAATGTGTCTTTAAGGACAAACTGGAGCTTTTAAACAATCTGCGACATTAAGCTGGAGCGTGGCCATTCCTGCTTGCGTTACTTCACAGCCTTAGGAATGCAACATTTTTTTTTGGGCTGTACAATGTTAGAAGAATTTAAAGGGGTTATAGGCGAACATCATGCTATAACAGACAGACAAGTGTATGTGCCAGCTTACTGAAATCTGGACTGCGAGTGTGGATCTCAGGGACTGTTAATGAAGAGGTGATCATTGACCTAGACACATCTCTATAGATATCATCTCTATACATATCACCATGTATGTACCATATACAGATAGCCCATTGCCTGCATCTATTGGGGTCACATACTTTGAGACCATTTTTCTACATAATGCATATTATAAACTGTATATATATATATATATATATATATATATATATATATATTTATTTATTTATAAATATTTACATATTCTATAGTTAGTGTTTAACTTTGAAATCCCTTTCATTTACTTGTTCTCCTGTCTCTATCTATGATGTGTTGATGATCCACCGAATACACAGAACTTCAGGAAACAAGACACGGGGAGAAACATGTGCACTTTTGTTTTCCACTCACTTTCCATTTCATTTTCATGCCGATAGGAGAAAGCTGCTGTCAAGCCATCCACTCTCACAAACAATGAAGTTTCCGATAGTTTTTTTTTTTTTAAAGACACACACACCTACTTTAACTTACCTAGAAATGAGGTCTTGTAGCTCCTTTAAATCTCTGCAGAAGACATTCAGATACTCCTTCCTGTTTTCTTTTTTTTTCTGACTTTTTTTTTTTCTTTGAGGTCTTGGAGTTAAATGTTTGAATGCTTTGCAATTTTTTCCATTGGATTCAATAAGAAAAGATCCGGGAAGGATGTAAAAAAAAAAAAAAAAGAACTTTTGCCAAGCTGTTAACAGAAAACGTTTTCAAGAATGTATTGAGGAGAAGAGTCCGGCAGCATCTTACACTTAGGAAAGTTTTACAAAACTTTTTTTTCCCAGTATATTTCTTTAAAAAAAAGTCTTTGAGAGTCAGTGAGTCCTAGGAAGAATTTTCCCGGACAATGTTGGTGCTTTGAAGGCAGAAGGAAAGTCAAGGAAACGAAAGAGAAGTTAGAAGTTGTCTCCACTCAGCTGGACTGTCTTACTCTTCTACTCCCCTTTTCTTTTTCTTGATTTTTTTTCTCACTAAGTGCCTCCCCCTCCTCCTGCTCTCCCCTCAGTGTGAGGGTGACTGAGAGTCTGTTTTCAATTCTGCCTGATTTATCCCTGTCTTTTTTCTGGTCTCAGGATATGAGGGGATGTTTAGAAAATCCACAAGTGATGCCAGCTGCTGACTCATGATTTCATTAAAGTCAAACTTGTATTATTTCTGACTTTACAAATGAACGTGAGTCCTCATCATACAGCTGCCTTCTTAATTTCGTATGTATGACTGTATCAATACATGAAATCATCACCATTATTATTTAGAATTGCTTCAAGGAATTGTTCACTTTGAACCCGAAAAACAAGCTGATTACAGACTGTGACCCCCAACTAATATGATGGGAAACCTGGCAGCAGGTGTTCTGTTTCCATTCAATGCCACCATCGGGAAAGATATTACGTCCTGCCCATTGGGATCCATAGTCTGTCTAGATAATACATGAATAGTGGACGCTCCTGAGTCCCAATGTTTCTATTATTCCATTTAAAAATGGAGTGCAGTGGCGGCTGAAGCGCCAGGGCGGCTGAAGTGCCCATTGCTGCCGGGGCGCGGCTTTTCTCCGCGATGAGCGGAGAAAAGCCCTCCCCCCTCCCATTGATATGTTCATATTCCGTCCGATAACTGTGGGGACTGCTGCATGGGTTTTCCATAGCATTCCGGTATGTTAGTTTGCGGACGGTTTTTCAGACGGTCTGCAAAACTGCAAATCGTGTGAAAAAACGGCCGCAAACCGGTGCCATGGGGAAATGGCCTTAGAGCACTGTAGATCCAGCACGGAAGTAAGGGAGAAGCTCAGAATATATAGGGTCAGTGTCCGGCAATTAGCCAATTACCAGGGCGCTGGCCCCGATGCCCAACGTGCGGATCGTGCCGCCACCTGTCTCCGGCAGTGTTGGGAGAAACCACACTTTCATTGTGGTTATTAATTGACATTTCCAGATTTTTAACTGCATAATATTGCTTAGATCTGCAAAGTATAAGGGACTTGTTGTGGCCGTATCAGGTATCATATAGGTTTTCTAGAAACAGCTGAGATGCTTATTACAAAACTTTATTTGAGATAACTGTTGTGCTTGGCTGCTTTGGTCAGTGCTATAGACATTACATGGAGTTGCTTTGATTACTTCATACAGGTTCAACATTTATTCCACATTCCCACTTGCTCCTCAAAATGACAAAACCCTCATCTAATATACAAACTAATTCTGCTTTGATCTTCTAGATTTAACCTAATGAGTTTAGACAATTTTCCTTTATGGCTTCAAAAGTAAGGACAAACCAGATGAAATTACAAGATTAATAGAAAAGCCCCCACCACCCTCCTCTATACCTGCAAAATGCTCTTCCCCCTTTACCTGCTTCTCCCTTGTTACTCATGACAAGCCGTCCTCTCTACTGTCCAAATCCAACCTCACTACCTGTAATCTTGGCCCAATGCCATTCCTCCTGATCCCTGAACTTAGTACTATTTTCATCACAGCCCTCACCCATCTTCCATTCCTCCTTTAAAAACACTTCCATCACAGGCATCCTTAAGAAACCATCTCTTGACCCCTCCTCTGTGCCCAGCTATCATCCCATATCACTGGTTCTACTTGCCTCTAAACTCCTTGAACAGCACATCTATCTTGAATGGTCCATCCATCTCTCATCAGACCCTCTTCTTGACTTGCTGCAGTCTGGTTTCTGATCCCACCACTCTATTAAAAGGGCATATCCCCACGGCACGGGTTTTCGGCCGGTTTTTCAGCCGGTTTTCGGTTTTTCAGACCGCCTGAAAAACCGGCCGAAAATTAGCACAAGTGTGCTCTATGGAAAACTCGTGCAGCAGTCCCCACTGCATGGGTTTTGCTGTCGGACGGTTTTGCCGCAAGCGGTCCGGCGGCAAAACATTGTAGAAGCACAATCTTCCGTCTGAAAACCGGACAGAATGTGTGCTTCTCAATGGGAGGGCTCTTCTCCGCTCATCGCGGAGAAAAGCCATCGCCCCCACGGCTGTGGGGACGGCTGCAAAACAGGACAAATACCGGCCGGTTGTCCTGTGCCGTGTGAACGCGCCCAAACTGTCCTAAGCCAACTCACCTATAACTGCTAAAGCCTCACGCCACTACTCTGTGCTTAAACGCTGTTGACCACTCCTGTCTGTTACAAATCCTCACATCCGTCCTAAATGCCACACCACATCAGGGTCCTTCCTACATTTAATCTGGACATGTCCACAGGTGCTGGGATTTTGGGCTCAGGTTGTCAAATTCTTAAACGATGTGATGGGCTGTCCAGTCCCACTCACTCCTTCATACTGTTTGTTTGGTCCTGATCTTGAGCGTCTTGACTCGATATACTCATACCTTTATAGTGGAACCTGACTAGCTCCTAGTTCTCCATCGTTGGCAGAATGGTTGTGGGACATTAATCATTTTCTACCAAACAAAAAATGGCTTTATTTTCGCAGAAATTACCCTGGTAAGCTTTATAGGATATGGAGTAGATGGCACGGTTGTTGATTCGCTAGCTTTATCCTGTGACAGCCCACCCAGCCCTTGATCATTGGCCTGACTGATCTCTTTGTAACCCACGCACTTTCCTTCAATTTTCTTTTCCTTCTTTTATTTTATCCGATTGCTCGTACCACTAGGTAATAATGCCTGCCTTCTTCATCGTAACAATTTTATCTGTGACATTCAACTGCTTTTTCTCCTTCCTCCTGTTTTGTTCTCCCATTGTTTCATATGCTCCATGTACACTTCAGATTCTTCATTCATTTGGGAGTAGTATCCTGGTGTATGTGTTTCATTCCTTGATACTCTTTTTATGAATATGCAATTCTATGCCTGATCCATATGAGTGTATACTCAATGTATATTTTTTTATCTAAAAGCTAAAATTTTTTCCCTTTTTTTTCTTTCCCCTTGTATGGTTTTATATCTTACTGGGATTCCCATTTATTTTCTTTGTTTCAATACAATCTTATTTGGGTTAACCCAAAAAAAAAAACAAATCCTCTCATCCCTCGGCATCAAAGACTTAGCCTGGGTCAGCTCATGCTCACATTGTTTTCAAATTTTCTGTAGTGAAAACCCCCAAAACCCTTTTAAAATCTCCGGCCCAGTTTGTTAGTTTTTTGCTTCCGGCCCAGACTGTCTTTCCCATATCTCCTTTTCCCCTTTCGTCTCCAAAAAATGAATGTGGGGGGAAAAACTAAAATTTATAAATCTTTTCACCACCCCCACGCTTTTCCCCCCACCTGATCTTTTAAATTCACATTTAAAGGCTCTACACTCCCCTCCGGTCCTGCAAGTCGCTCCCTTTGGGTTAATTCTTGAAAACACTCCTGCCTTAAAAACAACCCAAACCTTTACCTCTGCCTTGCCCCTAAAAAATTATCTCTCGAAAACCCGCAGTTTTCCTTAACTTCAATATACAAAAAAAATTTGTTTTTGTCCTTCCCCTTGTCATCTCCCCCCTAGGAAAATGAAAAATTTTCTGTGGCCTGTGCCCTTGGGCCCCTTTTTAAAACCCTTCTCAATTTCTCTGCTTGTTTTTAGGGTTTTTTAAACAGTTGTATTTGCGGGCCGGGGCAATGCCCCCCAAAAGTATGGCCCGAAGTACGATAAAATCCCCCAAAACCCTGATTTGGGGCGGGGGCCCAGAGCGCTTTGGGAAGTACTTTGTTTTGGCCCCGGGAGGGACTTCTAAAAAAACCCAAAATGTATAGCAGCACGCACAGTAAACGCTTTGTTTATTCACCCATACCCTTACCTTGTCCTCTTTTAATCCCTCTGCCTCTCCCTTCCCAAAACCCTTCACGGGCTCCCTTTTTAAAATAAAATTTCCTTTTTTCAAAGTTGGAAAACCCTTTTGACCCTAAAAGGGACTCCATAACCTTTCCCCCCTTTAATTCTCCCTTAATATCCAGATCCCTTTCCCCTCACACAATCTCTGCTCCTCACAGGATTTCCTTTCTTACTCTCTCTTGGGCAGCTTCTCACACAACCATCTTTTAAAACTTTCTTGTGCTTCCCCCCCAATTGGAACTATTACCCCCAGCAAATTTAGTTTTCTTTCCCCTTCCACTAGGGGCCCCCCAAAACAACCTGAAATCCATCTCTTTTTAGGTTGCCTTTTAAAACCCCAAAAAGGGCCCACTGCCCTTTTCACCACCCCACAAAAATGTCTGCCCCATCCATTCTGTCTCTTCCCTCCTTCCCTGTAGACTGTAAGCCCTCACGGAGAGGGTCCTTTCTCCCTCTGTACCAGTTGTTAGTCATATATTGTTGCCATTGTACTTATGTTATATAACTCCCCTCGAATGTACAACACCCTGGAATTAATGGAACTTTAAAATAAATGATAATAATAATAAAAGATTAATTTTTCATCATCGGGAAAATTTAAATCTAATACATTTAAAAAAGCCCGTTGGGGAAAATATATCGTATTTATTAGTCCCCCGGGGTTTATTTCTTTTTTTGGAGTTTTCTTCTTTTTTTAGCTTTTTTTGATGCAAAAATTTAAACATCCGCCGTTTAATGTTTAAAGGGTGAGGGAGGCTTCCCGAAAGTCCTCCAATGGGGAGATGTCAAAGGGGGAAGGGGAAAGGGGTTTGGCTTTTTTGTTCCCTCCTAATTTTCTATGTGCCCTCTCATCAGTGAAATACTTATTGAGATATGGGGAAAAAGGAAAGATGTTTAAAGGGCAGTTGAACACACCCAGAAAATGGACTTGGGTCTTTGTTTAAATTTTGGGGGCCAATTATGACTAATGTGCCTGGAAGACACTGACATCCCCCATGTTATTAAGAAAACATGTGCAACCAAAGGGGCCAAGTTAGTTCAAAAAAGGAAGAGTTTTAAAAGTTCCCATCTATGATATTTAGTCATTTTAGGGAACTTTTATCTAACTTGGCGCCCCCAAACCAGTTTTAAACCCGATAAAGGTTTTATTTTGAATTTCAAAAAGTTTTGCATGAAACTGTTATGCGCCAAACATTTTTGGTGCATATAGTTTTATGCGCCAAACTTTGCATGACAGTTTCACACCAAACTTTGGCGCATTCTTGGTGCATTCAAAATTGTTGTATCTAGTGCAAACTGCACCATGTTGGGCCATACCACTGTTCATGCATCTATAGTACAGTGTGCCGGCAATTTTTTTCTGTAAAAAAATGGTGCAGACGAGTTCATAGATGTTGCCCATAGTCTTTTAGGCATTCTAAAACCCCAAATTTTTGTTTCCGCCTTCTTGGGCTCTTGAGGAAAAAAAAATGAGGAAAAAAAAATAAGAAAGTTTTTTTTAAGGGGTGGGACTTTGAGGTGAGACCACCAACAATCAAAACATTGCTGTTCTGATTTTGCTTTGTGAAGTAGAGGAGATTTTATCTACTGCTTGGGTACACTAGCTTCTCTAGGTCACCGGCCACCTCTCTCTGCTCTGATTGTTTCAAGCAGCCCTTTCTGATTATGGTGAATCACTACCTGCTGAGTGTTATCAGACGCACAGGAGCTTTTAAGCTACTGATAAGCTTTAACCCTTTAGAGCTCTGTAGTCTTGTGCACTACAGTTTATAAACCTCCAGCAGTCATGTCACTCTAACAGACAGCAGAGCTCATATGCCGCCTACAGCCTGATCAGGAAGTGTGAGTCTGAAGCTTGCTCTGTAAAACAACATAGTGAGATAATCCCTTTTAGCATTTCCTCCTTCTGTAACAGAGCCTCAGACTATACTGTGGTATCATCTTTCCTGCATAGTTACATAGTTTGTAAGGTCGAAAAAAGACAGACCTCCATACAGTTCAGCCTTTTCTGCTAAAGTGTTGTTCCAGAGGAAGGCAAAAAACCCCAATGAGGTAGAAGAATTCCTTCCCAACTCCAACCTGGCTATCAGAATAAATCCCTGGATCAATGACCATTCCCCAAAAACGACCCTTTTGGCCCACTCAGGCATCATGGTTTGGATGCAATTGCTACCTCTGCACCCACTATAGCTGGTCAGAAAGTTTTACTACATGGTTGAAAGATGAGCTCTCTTCATATAAACATTTCAAACATGATCCATACTGATCTTATCTTTGGAATCTATGGCCAAAAGTGGTAAATATGGATAAACAGTATTCTATGTGGATGACAACACAGAAGGTGACATTTCCCAACACGCCAATGCCAATTTTTGGTCTATTTTGTGCCAAAACCACTTTTGGCACCATATTTTTGCTATAAATGAACTGTCGTATACCAAAACTAGGCGCATTATACGCTGGGCATGACACATTGTAATGCGCCTAAAAATGGTGCGCTGTGCTCCTCCATCGCGCAGTGCGCCTATTGAGGAGCATTACATAGACTAGTAATGATATGTTATGCACCTACATTGCGAAATGCGCCTCGATAGGTGCATTATATTTACTACCAAAGATATCCTATGTGCCGTGATTTGCGCAATGCGCCTTTTTAGGCATTAAAGGAGTTGTCTCATTACGAGCTTTCAGCCTGTAAGTGTCCCTGGTAAGTTGAATGAGGGGCGTGTTTCTTTGGGCTGTCTGTTCTGCTCCCTCTCTCTCTCTCCCCAAACAGCACACAGGCAAGCTACGTAACTTCTTATACAGGGGGGGAGGGGTTTGCTCTCAGAGTTCACCTGTGTGTGCCTGCCTAGGTTTTGTTACAGGAAGGGCTGATCTAGGAGTTGTAGAGAGGATTATGAAGCTGTGTGCTAATAGAGCAGAGGGATGCAAGTGTTCCATACCCCGTTAGTTTCAAGTTTCCCCATCTCCGCAACAAAAAGGGCAGTGTTTCTATACTCAGGATGTCCACTAAAATGGGAAAAAAAGTATTCACATGCCCCCTGATTTTTAATTTTTTAGTATAGTCCCATTCCAAAGACATATCAGATTATGAAAGAAGGGTCATGCTGTCCATCTATTGTGTGAGAGAGGGGGAAAGCGGGCACACACAGGGTTAACCCAAAACGCATGGAACAGACGCCAGAGTCCTCCTCCCCCCCCCCCCCACTACAGAAGTTCTGTGCGGGGGGGGCTCTTGCCCCGCCTGTCTTAAAAGTGTGAGTCATTCAGACCTGCAGCCAGTAGATAAGGATCAAAAGGTCGGGTCTATAGAGATCTGAAAGGAGTAGTAATACTAACGGGCTAGCTAAAAATCATTAGGACTTTTGTAATGAACATTTTTTGAAAAGCTGCTTTTTTTTTAAAGATTTTAAATTTAAACCATCATTTAGCGAGAAAACCCCCTTTAAAGTTTTTCTATGCAAGGTATACCTGATGCCAGATTTTTGAGAGGATCGGTCTTCCGGCCGCACTTTACACTGATTTAATGCGCCTAAAACTGGCGTGGAAATGCCACTTTTCTGACATATCGCCCAGAATCTCCACAAGGACAGACACCAGATCTGGTGTAGTCACCCATGATATTAAGTCACTAAGTTACTGATATTGACTCTGGAGCTTCCCTTTGAGACAGTGTGTATCAGCAGTATGAAATATACAGAATCACGACACTTCTGCTTGGTTACTTGAGATGTTGGGAGATAGGGATGAATGGCTTTCCTCTCTGTGCCATGTCATCTGTTGACAAAATGGCTGTAGTGTATTCAGATAACAAGTTCAGGAATTATGAAGCTTTATTTGTTAGCAGCTTGGAACAAGAGGAGCTTTGTTGAAGTGAAAATATGTTCTGTACAGTAGAGTTCAACAATCACAATGCTGACTCAGTGGCACATTGTTCTAGCTGCTGGGTGGCACAGAGGGTAACTTGTCCTATGGATTTATAACTGGGACCTCAATAGCTTTACACAACCACAAGACGTGAGATGGAGTGAAATAATGCAGAGGAGTAATAGTAGTTTATGATTAACACAAGGGGCACAGATTAGTGACGGCTCAGACCAACCTCAAAATAGCGTCCATGTGCCATGACTGTTGCGTGGTTGCATTGTTATTTAGATATGTGCTAAATAAAGAACAAAGCAAAGACGACTGCTAAAAGCATGTGTATCATCTCTCTGTCACTCCAGAGACGCTCTGAAAGTTAATTTTATTTCTCTAGTTTTTTTTCTTTAGATTTTTCACATTTTATATAATCTTTATTTCTCTCAATTAACACTCCTTTAAAATTATGTATCAGTTATTCCATCAGTATTATTAATTTATTTTACTTTGTTCCTCCAACATAACATATGGTGAAGTGTATATATAATATAATATATATATATATATATAATATATAATATATATTATATATACATATACATATATATATATAAATTATTATACATATATATATACTATATATATATATATATACATATATATATATATATATATATATATATATATATATATATATATATATATATATATTTATTCAATCTTGAACAAATTATAAAAAGTCACTAAAAGTGCGGTATCCTCCTGTCTTTAGGAGTGTACGATCAGTCCATGATGTTTCACATGTCGATCTCCTAGTTTGTAGCTCTTTTGGCTCGAACAGGTGTGCGCAGTCTTCCGCTACATTTCGGGGTCCTCCCCTCTCTCAAGCATCATAAATATAAGCAATTGGAGCTTAAATATACAAGTTAATATAATCTTTATTCACATCTTAATTCATTGAGGATGCAGCCGACTGGATTTTTTAGTTTTCTTGCGCACCACATTCAGAGATCTATTACTTTTTTTGCTGGTGTTCCTGTGTGAATTTGTTTTTCTATTTATAATTGTATTTAATATTCAATTGTCAGTATTTTATTTGCTCAGAATAAGCCACCAATATTAGATCAATGGGGGTCTGACTCCCTGCAACTCCACTGATTATCTGACTGAAGAGGCCACTGTAGCCTTTTCAATGTTTAAATGGCCTCGATGCGACTAATATAGTACTTGTAATTGCCATACTTTGAGTTGCGGCAATGGAAGGTGTTGCAGCGCTGTCCCATTTACTTGAATACCTTTAATTGCTAAAACTAAGTACGTTGTTTGAAAGTGCTGTTCAAACATTGCCCTCGCCTAAGCACCATGGCCCCTTCAGTCGACTGATTGCCAGGACTGCTGGGAGGGCTACAACTAGCATTGACCTAATATTGATGGCCAATTCTGATAAAAAAAAAAGACCAATTTCGAGGTTAGGCGAACAATTTCTGTAAGACTTGATAACCCTTCCATAAAGGATCAGAAAAGGATGGATGCTTTCCTCCCTGTAGCTGGGACCCTGCCCCTTTTCCTTTTTCCTTCAAACCAGGGCAAGTGACTGTAATATCACTGCTCAGTTCTTTCATAGCAGCTGTATTAGTACTGTTCCACGTTGCTGCTGGTCAGTCCCACTACCTTTAGGGTATGTTCACACGGCTGATTTTGATGCTGTTTTCGGAGCATTTTTCTGAGTGTTTCCGCTCCCAAAACAGCATCAGAAAAGCTTACAAAATGCCCCCAGTTTTTTTAATTGATTCCTATGTAAAATAATATTATTGTTCACACGCCGAGGTTTTTACGTGCATTTTAGGCATTTCTTTGGAGCTGTTTTGGGCATTGAAAAATAAGCGTCATTTCAATTATTGAAGTGCTTTCAGCGCTGAAAATCCCCATAGGAATCAATGGCGAGCTTAAAAACCTCGTCCAAAACAATGGCGCGTTTTTAGACGTGTTTTTAGGTGTGATGTTTGCCCTGGCTATTAATTTGTATGGGTGAAAACAGTGTTGAAAACCTTGTCCAAAATCTCGGCCAAAACCTCTTCCAAAAAGGCATCAAAAACGCGCCGAGAAACGCGTCCAAAGCCTCTTCTGAAGAAGTGTATTCCAGACGATGCTGTTTAGGGTGCTGAAAAATCAGCGTTCAAACAGCATCCTAATAAGCCATACCCTAAAAGCCTACAACCCCTGACCATAAGGGATGCCAGCACTATACATGAGCAAGCTGCTCTGCTCCACCATTCCAGAGTGTCCGGACCCTTATATATCATCTAGGAACATCCACCTGGCTATAAAAGCCTACCCCTCATGTGCCTAATTTAGGGGAATTTCACTCACATGTATGAGCCACCACCACAGGTTCAAACCATACACATTGAAGCTGGTAATTTCCTTATCAGACGGTAGGTAACACCAAAGCACAGAGAGAAAGAACAAGAAGAGAAAAACCCAAGGAATATCAGGAGAAATAGTCACTTGATGGGAGTCGTTAGAGCAGAGACAGTTGAGAGAGAGAGGCCTGTGTCCCTTCCAGCAAGAGACTGAGAGAAGTTGAGTCGAGACAAGCCTCAGGATGGAGCCCACACACTGAACAGTAGTACACTTGTTTAATAGTAAACTGAAGGTGTATCTGCACCAAACAAATGTTCAATACTGTTGCATGAGGCGAACAACTATTCTATCACTAAAAAAAGTACGGCCAAATGACTGCATCAATCTGCACTAAATTTACCACAATGGTAAATCTTTATGGCCTATCGTTTTCGAGAAATTCTCAAAAAATCAGAATTCTCTGTGAACAGAGCATCGCCAAATAAGTTTATCTGCACTAAATTCGCTATATGGATAAATCAGGCACCATAGAGGGTTCTAAACCAGTTTTCAGCTCTCTTAAACCTACTGTTTCCGACATATTTGTAAAAATGTTTGGCCGAGCTGTGAACTGAGCACGGCCAAATGACTGGACCAATCTGCACTAAATTTGGCGCATAGGTAAATGATCTATAACTCAGAATACCAGTATAATCACAATGCAATAACATTTATTGCAAATTGTTAAAGGGGTTTTGCCACGATTTAATGTTGACATGGGATCCTCCAAAATGGGTATTTAATCACTTTTCTAAATATGTCATTAAAAAAGTGAAGCCTCTGAGAGCTAGAGCCTGACTTACATGCCCTTAGTTTCCTGGCTGTTTACATTACATACGACCAGAAGCTGACAGAAGCTGATCTGGCCGCGCTTGCGTTGTTTGCACTTCTTATCTGATGGCAGGGAACATGAATGAGCTTTGAAGGGACGGAAGAGAAAAGATCCTGTGTGTTTTGTATAGAGAATCCACTGGTTGTAATGTAATTATCTGAGTAAACATGCAGACGCTCCCTGCTCAGCCCTCCTCTCCCCCCCCTTTGCAGCGGGTTCTGAACAAAAAAAGACGTGCCTGCCCTGAGCAGATAAGAGGGAGAAATTGTTTAAAATTTCAGTTATCCCCTGGGGAATTACCCAAATAAAAATTTTTTGCTCAAGACTAATATCAAACATGCATGGGAGGGGGGAGTGATGACATACAGGGGAAAGGTACTTTTTTTTTTTTTTTAAACACAGAAACCCCAAAATCCCCCTTTTTTAAACCCCTCAAGAGGGGAGTATCACCCGTTAAAGTGGGGAAATCCTTCTTGAAAAACCCTTTAAAAAATTGCCCAGTTTGCAATAATAGTACTAATAAAATGTAAAGAAAAAATCAAATATTAAAATGAAAAACACTGTGCATACATACCCGCTCCAGTGCCGCTTATGCTGCTGAAAGTTTTTTTCCAGGGCGGGTTTAACCACCCCTTATGACGAAACTAACATCTTCATTGTGACCATAAACCCAATCTTTGGGCCTCACCATCATTGCCAAACGAAAGTGAAATTCCTGAAAACCAAATTGGGATTGGTGAAATTAATGATTTTTTTCTGACTCTTTTTGGTAGGTTTAACTGGGAAAATAAATTTGTGAGCTGGGGGAGTACAATTTTTTTTTTTGTTTTCAGGACATGGGGGGGCAGTAGGGGATTTTCCCAAACTTTTTGGAAAAGCCAGAAAAGGGGATGTTACACAGCGTTTTTTTTATGCTTTGGTCCGAAAAGGGGATTTCCAAAACGGGGAATCTAACAATGTGCTTGTGATTTAAAATTTTTAATGTAAAACCCGAAATCTGCGTTTCAGCCCTTATGATTCCCGGTTTATTTTTTGTACATTTGTCTTTCCGGGATGCGTCTTTCGGATCCATTCAAGAAGGGGCCAATGGCAATTTCTTGATTGTTTTAAAGGGAAAAGCAGACCCCTATTTAAAACTATCTTGGTTCCTGCTGGCAGCAAAAACACTTCAAAAAAAAGAACCACACTTTGGGTTTAATTTTTTTGGAACATTTTTTAACAAACACTTTTGAATCCCGGTTTTTTGTAAAAAAAGGGAAAACAAAAAGGGCGTTTTCCCAAAAAGGGGGAAAAAGCTAACCACAAAATATTTTTAACTATATAGGGAGGGAAAAAAAACCCCTATTAAACAATTTTTTTGCCCATTTTTTTTTTTTTGTATTTATGAAAAAAATTTAAACCTTCCTGTTGATGACGGGGGGGGATGGGGTTTAAACTCCCCCTTTAAAATTTTTCTTGTCAAAACACAGGAAAAAAATTTGCACCCCCATCTTAAGAGAAAAAAAACAGACAAATCCCCGGGCCCCCTGATGGCATAAAACCCCCCGGGGTCCAAAGGGTAATAATGTAAATTAGGTAGGGCCCCCTATTTCTTTAAAAAAAGGACTTAAATTAAAGGGTTTTGTTCACAAAGGGGGGGCCCAAGCGGGGGTTGGTGCCAATATTTAAAAAATGGGTAAAAAAGTGATCCTGGAAAACTATGGGCCCGGGGTAAGTTTTAAGCCTTTTTTTAAGGAAAAATTTCAAAAAAAGGGGGTTTTTCTCAAGATGCTACCTAAAGTTTCTCACAAAAAATAAAGTATAACGCCTTTCCAGCATGCGTTTTATAAAGGGATGGGGCCCTGTCAGACTAATCTATAGCTTTATGAGGGGGGTTATTCCAGACTGGATCGGGGGGGGAGGCACTGGATGTCATATACCCAAGTTTTTTTAAAAAGAAATTTTATGGGTGCCTTTAAAAAAGGGTTTGGTTTAAATAAAAAGAAATGTTTTGGACTGGGGGAGAAGTTTCCCAAGTGGCTCAAAAAAACTTTGTAAAGTGATAGAAAAACAAAGGGGTGGTCTTTTAACGTTTAAAAACCAAATTAAACCTTTTTAAATAGTGGGGTCCCCAAACGGGGTTTTCAGTATTGACCCCCCATCCTTTTTAAATTTTATTCATTAATAAATTTTACAAAAGCGGGGCCCCCCGTTGGGGCAGTACAAACCGGAAACGTTTAAAAGGGGCCCCGGCCCGGTTTTTCCTGTGAAGCCGGGGGGGCAGGCCCCGGGAAACCCGGCCCCCACCCCCTTGAATCACGCGGCCTCTTTTAAATTTTGTATGAAGGGCCGTGTGACGCCCCAAAACAATTTAAAAATAAAAAGGGGGCCAGGGAGAGCGGGTGCGCTCCCTGCCCCGGGCCCTATAGCTCGAAAGGCAGCGGCGGGGGAAAGGGTGCCCGCCTTTTGCCCACCTGCTGAACTTCCTGTCATAGGCCCCAAGCCTAAACAGCAGGCTTGGGGGGGGGGAGCAACCGGAGAGGGGCCGGGGAGGTGGCAAAGGTAAGTACTAGACACGGGGGGCTGGGACGGGTGGGCGGGGGGGCCCCCAATTTTTAAGAGGAGGGGCCCCCTAAAAACTAGGGAGGGGGCCCTAAAAATTTCGGGGGGTCCCCCTTTAAAAATACAGGGGGGGAAAAAAAAATACGGGGGGGGGCCCTAAAAACTACGGGGGGGGGGCCCTAAAAATTTTGGGGGGGGGCCCAAAACTAGGGAGGAGGCCCCAAACAAAAGGGGGTGAGGGGGCCCAAAACCGGGGGGGGAGGCCCTTAAAACCCAAAATGGAGGGGGCCCAAAAAAATGGAGGGGGCCCTAATATTAGAAAAAGGGTTGGCCCAAAATCCCTACGGAGGGGGCCCCCTAATATTCCCGAGGGGGCCTAAAAACTATGGGGGGGGCCCCTTTAAAAATTTTGGGAGATGGTCCCCAAAACTAAAAGAAGGTGGGCCCCTAATACTAGAAAAGGTTTGGCCCAAAAACAAATGGAGGGGGCCCCAAATACTAGAGGAGGTGGCCCTTACTCTTACCTTTTCCACAACATTAAGCCCCTTTCTCAAAAAACCCACACAACCACCTTTTTTCTCTATCCCACACAAAACCTCCCCCACTCTTTTCCCCTGCTTCTCCTCGCTCCCGGGGAAAAATATCCCCCAAACCCCCGGGCCCCCTCAGCGCACCCCAAAAGTGGTTTTCAGACTTTTTAAAACAGACCAAGCAGCCCCACACTTTACCCAACCCACAAAAAACCTAAAACCCCCACCCCCCCTCACCTCTGCAGCACCTACCCCCAAGTCTGGAGCCCTCGGGAAAATGCACGTTCTGTTTGAAAAAGCTTCCCTTCACCCACGACCTCTTCATCTAAAGCAATCTAAATTTCCCTTGGTTTAAACAAAACTTGGCGGGACCCCCTCTGACAAAAACCCTTCCCCGCTGACCCCCTCCTATGGGGGCTCCAGTTTACCCCCCACCCCCCACCCTTGGCAGTAAACATGGGGGAGGTTCGGCCTTTTCTGCCCAGATACCTGTTCCTTTCTCTCTATTCCCCCAGTACCTTCCCCCCATCCTCCCTCCTTGAGGTGCTTTCTGTCCGCCCCTACTACCCCCCCCAAACCTCCAAGTGGCTGTTGTCTACCCCCACCCCCCCTGCCACCACCTTTTTGACCATTTTGGGCTTCCTGGCTCCTCCACTTTCTTCCACCGCCCTTCCCCACTATTATCTTTGGAAAATTTTTCATTCCAATCGTTTACTCCCCCACTCCATTTCAAAACAAACTCTTCACTCTCCCTTCCTTTGGCCTCCCCCAAAAGGGACCCCCTGGAGCCACTCACACAGACGGACAACACGGCCCCATCTTCCCCCGCCTTTGCCCCCTACTAACCTTAAAACCTCTCCCCCCCCTATCTTGCCCCAAAAAATTGTCCCCTTCTCCCCCCATCACCACCCCCCCTGCCCCTCCTGCCCCAAAAATCTAGTAACCCACCCCTTTAACCTAAAAAACCTAAACCCCTTTGCCCTCCTTGCCCTCTCTTGCCCCCCTCTCAAACCATTTTCCCCCACTTGCTAAATCCAGCGCACCCAAACCCCCTTTCCCTTCAAAAACACAATCACTTCCACTCTTGATGCTGTTGCCCCTCTCACACACAACAAAACCCGCAAAATGAAAAAGCAACCCTGGCACACAGACTCCCCCCCAAACAGCTTTAGGCGGGGCTTCCCGAGTTGCCCAACCCCCCGCTAAAAGAAAACCCCCTCCACCACTGGGCTTCACCTCATATAAAGAATTTACGGCAACATTTAAAACCCCACTCACCTTGCCAAAAAAAGACTTTTTTTCACGAAATCTATATCCTCCCCGGGGGCCACCAACCCCCCGACAAATTTTTAACACCTTAAACCCCTCTCCGCTTTCCCCACGCCCCATCCCCCCCTCTTCCCCCTCCCCAGATATTTTGCAATCACTTCCATAATAAAAAAATCCCCAAATCAACCCAAAAACTTCACCCCACGTCCCCCCACCTAAATTTTTATTCCCCGCGGGGTCCCCCCCAGCCCACCTCTGTTACCCGTTTTTGGCTATTCCCCTTTTAACCGCTTCTCACCGGTCACTCCTACAAAACTCTCCCCCTCTACTGTCCAAATCGAACCCACCACCGGTTTGTCTTGACCCAATCCCCCCCCCCACCTCATCCCCGACCTTAGTGCTGTTATCATCCCCGCCCCCCCTTCTCTTTCAATCTAAACATTTTAAACCCCTGGCAAATTTTTTTTTCCTATTTAAACATTTGGAAACCCTTCCAAAACCCCCTCCAAAAAAAAAAAATCTTTGGGGGGAAATCCTCATTCCAACTATCCCCCCCCATCTCACTGCCTTTCCCCGGGCCCTTTAAACCCCCTTTACCCAAACCCTTTCCCCCCAAACTTTTCCCCCCAACTCTCTCCTTGGGCCCGCTCCAAACGGGCTTCCCCTTCACCAAACTACTAAAACCCCCCTAACCCAAAGGCCACCAAAGGGGCCAGGGAACTGGGCCAAAAACCTTTACGCCACTACTTGGTGATTTCCCCCTCCTAAAACCCGTCCTTTTGCCTTTTAAAATGTGACCCTTCACTTTTCCCTTTTTAAAAAAACCCTCCTTTCCCCGGGGATCCCCAAAATTTGGGGGTTTTTCCCCCAACCTCCTACCCCCACTGGGGTCGGATTGTTCCCGCATTTCTCGTCTCGCTCCACTCCTCCCCCCGGCCTTCTTGTTGGTTTTCCTCCAGGGGGCGTCCGGGGCCCCCTTCTCTTTTCTCTTTTCAAACTTGGCCTCGGGAACTCATAGCTTTTACACGGCTTTTAAAACCCCCTTTATGCTGGGTGACACCCCAAATCTACATCTCCGGCCCAGATGTCGCCTCTCCCTTTTCTCCCGGATCCCTGAATGTTGGCCTCCCCATTTCCCCCTTCTTCTGGGCCCCGTCTCCTAAAAAAATAAAATGGAGGGGAAAAATGATTTTCATTATCTTCCACCCTCCCCACTCCATCTCTCCACCCGATCTCTCTTTTCACTTTTTAATGGCTACACTCTCTCACAGCACCCGGTCCGCTTTCCTTTGGGATAATCTTTGACCCTTTAATTTTGTCCCTTCAAACCCCACATTTCCCAAAACCCCCACCCCTGCCTCTCACCTCCACCCCAAAAATAAATTTTTTGAATCCCTCATTTCTTTTAAATCTGAAAGCACAAAAATTTCTTGTCCATAACCCTGTCCCTCTCCCGCCCCGACTACTGCAAATCCCCCTCTGGGCCTTTTCCCGCTTTGCACCCTCGCTCCCCCTCCAAACCCAAACCTTAACTTGCCCGGGCCCGTCTGGGGTTCACCTCTTCGGGAAACCCCCCCGCCCCTCCCCTCTGCCATCCCCTTTATTGGCTCCCATTGCCCCGCGAATCCAGTTTTAAGCTAAGGGAACTTTTTACCCACAAGGGTCCCATAACCTCTCCCCCTTATATTTTCTCTGCCTTAAACTCTAAATACCTCCCCTCACGCCAAAACCCCCGTCCCTCAAGGGGTTCCCTTTGCTCTCCTCTTTTCACCCCCCTACATAACCGTCTCCAAAACCTTCTCTGTGCTTCCCCCACAAATTTGGAACTCCCCTGCCCCCCAAAACCTCAGACTCTCCCCCTTTTCTCACCGGGCCCCTTAAAAAGTAACCCGAAAACCTACCTCTTCAGGGTTGCCTATAAAAAAACATTAAACCCGGGGTTGGGATCCTCCCCCCCCCCCCCAAAAAAAATGTCCCGCCCCTCCCTTCTGTCCCCTTCACCAGATTTTTCCCCCCCGCGGGCAGGGACCCTTCCCCTCCCTCTGTACCAGTTGGGCAAAAGGGCAAAATTATTTTTCATTTTTTTAAATTTTTTTGACCCCAAAGTTTATTTATGTTTCCCCCCGGGAAAGGGAAAAGCACCCTGGAATCAAGGGGCGCTCAAAATAAATATTGGGTAAATAATAATAAATTTAATAATAATAAATAATAATAATTTAAAAATAATAATTTAAAAAACTACAGGGGAAACCCCCAAAAATTTCGGGGCCCCCAAAAATAATTCGGGTGGGGTATTCCCCGACTACACGGGGCCCCCAAAACTTAGGAGGGGGGCCCCTTTTTTCCTTCAGGGCCCTGAACCAAAAGGAGGAAAGGGGTATTCTGCCTACAGGGGGACCCTAAACTAAAAGGGGGGAGGGATATTTTTTCCTACAGAGGGCCCCAAACTACAAAGGGGGAGGGTTTTTGACTACAAAGGGCCCCAAAAATCAGGTTGAGGGTAAATTGAAATACAGGGGGCCCCCAAATAAAAGGGGGAGGGCTTTTTCTCCTACCCGAGGGCTCTAAATTAAAAGGGAGGAGGGCTATTCTGCCCCACAGAGGGGCCCCAAAGTACAGGGGGAAAGGGGGTAAATTTTTAAATAAAGGGGGCCCTAAACTACAGGGGGGCTATTCTTTCCCACATGGGGGCCATTTTCTAAACCCCTTTGGGGCCCTAAGCTACCTACACTGGCCCCTAAGCTACCTACGTCTCCATAAGCTACCTAGCTACCGCCCTGGGGCCCTGTTTTACCTACATTCTGACTGGGGGGCCCTGAATCTATCTGCTTACATACTGGGGGGCCCATAATTACCGGGAGTAATTATTGCCATTATGGATGGGGAGTTTGTACATGGGGGAGGGGGCACTCAGTTGGGAAAATGATAAAGTGAGGAGTCTCAGGTGTTTGTGTTGTAAATTCTGCAGGGACGAGTGGTGGACAGAAGAAGTCACTGTGGAGGTCTGGACCGAATAGAGAAGAAAAGGGAAAGCGAATGACTCAGACAAGACGTCACCTGTGAGGCTCTAAATGTAAGTAAACTATTTGCAGAGCACCTGTGTATCTGGTATCTACCACTGTAGGGTCACTATATGGAGGAAATATTGGTCTTGGTATAATGGTTTATAATCAGTAACAGTATGGCGGTATTATTCAGTATTGTTATGTTGGAGATATGTGGTGATGATGTGGCGGTATTATTAGGTGCTTGTATATTGTTGTTTTGTGATATTGGTCTTGGTATACTGGTTTAGTCAATAACATTATGGTGGGGCTTGTCAGTATATGGTGGTGATAGGTGGCGGTATTATTTAGTATTTGTATATTTTTGCTTGGCAATATTGGTCTGGGTATACTGGCTTTGTCAGTAACATTATAATGGTGACATGTGGAGGTACAAGGCTGGACCTTGTATAAGAACTGACCCACAAAATACAGATAGACTGTAACTTGTATGATCCAGCAAGAGCTAATTCTAAAAACAATGGCACAGTTGCATTTTTTTTTTTTGTGACCCCAGAAACATTTTTTTATTTTTCTGGGGTGGCGATGGTTGTGGGCCGGGAGATGGGGGAGGTGCATAGCGGGGGATTGGGTCGGCCGAGGGGCGGAGCCGGAGTGGGGGGCCCAGATGCTCCAGTTGTATGGGGCCCCAAAATTTCTGATGGCGGCCCTGTACACATGGATTGCACAGTAGAATATCGATCTTTGCAGATGATACTAAGCTCTCCATAGTAATCAACACATTAGAGAATAAAGTTTTCTTACAATGGGATCTGGAAAAATTGGAGGCCTGGGCAGAGAAATGGTATATGAGGTTTAACACAGATAAATGCAAATTTATGCACATGGGGAGGAAAAATCCAGTCCATGATTACTTATTAAAGGGGTTTTGCCAGGACGTGCCTTATCTGCTAAGAAGCAAATGTAAACAAGCCATGGAGCTGAGAGAGAGACAGCCAGCCAGAGCACAGAGCTGCATAAGTGATCGTGTGAAATGCTCACTCAAATAATCAAACTACAACTTGTGGATTCTGTATACAAAAGACAACACCTTTCTCCACAGCAGCTCGAAAGCTTCTTCATGTTCTATGTCATCAGATAAAGCATGGATCTACTCAGATAATCACACTACAACTAGTGGATTCTGTATTCAAAAACAACATATTTCTACCCGGTGCCTTGAAAGCTTCTGCAGCTCAGTCTCATCAGATAAGAAGCTTTCTCTGCGCAAGCCCGGCCAGCAGCTCTTGTCAGGTTGTATCTATTAGAAGCTTTGAAGTAATTAAGGGCAGGTAAGGCAGCCTGTAGCTCTCTCAGGCTTCACTTTTTTTAATCACATATATTTAGAAAAGTGATTAAATACCCATTTTGGAGGATCCCACGTCAACATTACATCGTGGCAAAACCCCTTTAAGTGGAAAAACACTGGGAAAGTGACATGGAGAAGGACTTGGGAATACTAGTGGACTGTAAACTTACAGGGGTTTTATCATTACATTCAATGGTCTTTGGAATATGGGGACAGTGGAAACAAGCAACTTTGCAATTGGATGTCATTTGCAAAGCCGTCTTGTTTTCACTGTCTCCCTTATCTTTGTTTTCTGTAAACACTGTTCCCCAGTGGCGGTCAGATTCCACCTCCTTTCATTTCATTGGCTGACGGCTCTGTCTGGCCAATGGTCGTATTCACGGGAGTGTGCATTCCTGATTCTCTCACTCAGAATAAGGGGCAAGCAACATTTCACTCTGCATAGCCAGCAGCTGCACAGTAACACTGCAGCTGCTTCTACAATCAGAAAACAGCCGAATTGTGCTCGGTGCCTAATACTGCTGGGTGTAAACATAGAAAGAAGACAGATCTGTGCTGCTCTGGGTGAGTTCATAGAAGACTGGATTCAACTGTAACAAACCCCCAGCTGTGAAAGGAGAAGAGATCAGTGCTCTGAGTTCATAGAAGACTGTCTAGACTGAATGCAGGGCTCTCATATGTAAACAAACAGCTCTTACAAAATAAGACTGCATAGGGAGAGGAATGACACAGTGACATGTGGACTCAGAGAGGGGGGGGGGGGGAAGAGCAGGGATGTGCTATCCCTTCCCACTGATCTCGGGAGCGAGCATGAACAGTGTAGGGGGGGATGATGTCATTCCCCTTCAGTTAAGAAACACCCAGCTGGGAGGGGAAGAAACGCCCCTGAATTTGAAGAGCTGAGAAACTGAAAGTACACTGAAACAGACGAACTGATGAAGTGATAAAAATCCCCTTTAATTGTAAAAGCCATTGTCAGGCAGCAGCTGCAAAGGCAAACAGGATCAAAGCAAACATGATGAGAACATTATTCTCCCACTATACAAGTCACTGGTTAGACCACACATGGAATATTGTGTACAGTTTTGGGCACCAGTGCACAGGAAAGACATTGTAGAGCTTGAAAAGGTACAAAGGCGGGCAACAAAAAATAATAAATTGGCTGAGTGGATGCAATACCAGATAGATTTGGATGGTTAGGATTATTAGTTTTTAGAGAAAAGAGGCTTCGGAGGGGGTGGGGTGAGGAATAATAAATATGTTTAATTATATTAAGGGCCATATAGTGATCTCTCCCAAGATTTATTTATACCCGGGGACTGTATCTAGAAAAGGGGTGCATCCTTTGTACTAAGAGTAAGAAGGTTTCTACATAAACATAGAAAGGGATCCTTTGATGATCGCGGAGTAAGACTGTGGAACTCTTTGCCAGAGGAAATTGTCATGGACCATGGTGAATTCAATAGAGTTTAAAAAGGGTTTGGATGCATTTCTGGTGCGTGATAATATAACAAGTTATAGTGACCAGGATTCTGGAGAAGGGGCGTAGATTCAGGGATTTATTCTGATTGCCAGATTGGAGTCGGGAAGGAATTTTTTCCCGAAAATGAGGACAAGTAGTTTAAATATCATGGGGGTTTTTGTCTTCCTCTGGATCAACACTATAGGACAATAGACTGAACTTTTTTTTTTCGACCTTACAAACATACCTCAAGTCAGATATTCCTTTCAATTATGGCCATGAAATGTAGCAGACAATATGTTAGTGTCCTGTTAGATGATTTTTCTTACCTCTGTCTTTCCTGCTCTGTCACTGGTGTCTACATTCTTTCCTAGCTGGTCATCTGACATGTTGCCCAAAACTAAAGTAAATTCACAGTAGCATTGGGAAGTCCTCCAGACCTTCTCCAACTGTTCCATTCACAGCAGAAGAGACAGCTTCTAAAATTATAAAAAAATTAAATTTTTTAAATGTCTTAATAAAGAAAACTCTTTATTGTTAATCCAGCAAAAAACCCACAGTCTTCTTCTATGTAAGTATGAATGTGTTAATTTATTCTTAGCATCCATTGACATACCTGAGAATCAACCTTCGCCATCAGGTAGCTTATCAACAATGGTCCTTAGATCTGAACAGTATGCTAAATTATTTATGTGTATTAAATGACAAGAGCTACATGGCATGATTTTTTCGTTGTTTTTTCAGACAGTTTACAGATTAAGAAACTGTCTGAAAACCAACAAGCAACGCTCCCCACAGACCTTAATAGAAAATACGTTCAGCGGGGGGCGTGGCCTCCTAGATGTGAGGAGAGAAGACGTGTGTGGGTAGGGTGAGCTCGTGCGGACCTCGGACCTAAAGCTATTCTTAGCATAATTATGAGCGAAGGAGTCAAAAGAACCAAGAAGGGACCTAAGGAGGCTGCGGCACCTGCCGGTCCGATCCGCACTTTTTTGCACGCTGGCAGGCCTGGACTCGGCGCCGGCATCTTACAGCTCCTTCCCAGATGCGGGCGCCATTCTTACTGTGGCAGAGCGCGGTCTTTACGGTGCGCGTCCACACTCGCCACATGGGTAGGCAGCGGCGGAGAAGAGAAATCGGGGCACGGGACTCACCCCGTTAAGCAGGGTATTCTGTCGCAGGTCACCAGAGCGCTCGGGCCGACAAGGAGGAGGAGGAGATCTCCCGCAGCGGACGCACACGGGACAGCAAGGCTCGGGGCGGAAAGTGAGGAGGCATGCCATTACGGGGCACCCAGCATCACCCCAACAGAGCCCTGACATCCCGCCCCGGGGCCGGGTAGGGGGTGACCCGGGACCCTCCCCCCCCTGGTAAAAAGGGGGGAAAATGGGGTCTCCCCCGTGACCCAAAAGGGAAAACTTTTGAAATAAACCCCCAATTATGCAAGCTACTGTTTTCCCTGCAGCTTTTCCGGGGCTCCATGCACACATTTACACAGCAGAAAAAGGGGCCCCAAAAGCCAATCGCCCTCCCGGGCACCCCGGGCGGGGGAACCCGGGATTTATACCCCCAAAAAATTTTTTTGGGGACTCTCCTGAAAGGGGCCATTTTGGCAGGTTTTTCTGGGGATCTACCGGGCCCTTCCCCCCTGTGGAATTTTATGGAGCCTCTCATGGGGGGTTTAATTTCACTTTGTTTCCAAGGGTTGCTATAAAACTCTTCTCTGATTTGGGAGCCTTTGGGGCCAGCTAAAGGTTGATACGGGGGGTCCCCCCTGACCCAAACCCAACCCTTCAGCGAAGAAATTCTGCCCCTTTAGCGCTAAAAGGGCCCCCCAGAATTGCAACGCTACTCACATTTTAATCCTACAAGAGGGACATGACGGGGCCCTTCTAGGACCAAAAGGGCGCTTGGAAACCCGAGATTTAAAAAATAGTCAAATCAATATATCTAAAGTCCAAAACCCCAAATTTCCACTCTCTGGAATCCCCCCATGCTGGGGCGAACAGTCAACCCTCTTGAACTCCAGACCGCATTAGAAACCAAAATTTCCTTTTTCTATAAAGGACCCTAGTCAAATCAATGGTTTTGTTTCCTAAAAATAGGAAAAATCGCAGAAACAACATCCGGTCGGGGGATTCCAAAAATCAGTTGGTCCTAAAGGAAAATTAACGCCAAAATCTCTCATTAGACTCTTCATAGACTGCTGGATAGCCCGGGGGAAACTCTTCTCTGGAACTGGACAGGGGCAAGGAAAAGGGCCCCTCCCGGCCCCCCAACCCAAAACCCAAATAGGAAAATTCGCAATGTTTTTGGGGTGTGCACTTTAAAATGCATTTAAAGGAGGAAAATATGAAAAAAAAGTTTTGACGTTTTTCACCCCCTCACCCAAAAAGGTGCCGTATCGCTATTTTCCCGATCTTTTTCTAAGGAGGACTTTGCGGTTTGAGGCCTCCCACAAAGGGCCCCTTGCGGCTATTCTCCAGGATAGGCTTTTTCCCTTTACCCGATTGGGGTTTCCCCTTTTTGGGGCGCGCATGTGAGAAGGAAGACCGAACAATCACTTTTAAAAACACTAGCTCCCTTCCAAAACTTTTTGAGGGTTGAAGCCCCGCGGGTCTCGCCCCCCGGGAAATTGGGAAAAGCGGGGGAAATTTTAAAGGGAAATTTTAAACCCAAAAGATCCCTGGAGCCAAACCTCCCCTAAAGACGGGGGGGAAAAGGGTCCTTTCTCCAAAAAGAGCAGCGTCTCTCGAAGCGTCGCGGGTTGGGTTAAATTCGACCGATGGGGATCGACGGCCCCTAAAAAACAAGTGCTGTTTAGCATAAATTGCAAAATGTTTTTCCCATAATGTCCCTTGGGGTTTTGTAATGGTTCCTATTGGTGCCCCTCTGCTAGGGGGATGTGCCCCTTTGGCCATTTCAAAAATTGTTTAATAATTCTCTCTACCCATCCTGGGTTTAGATTTTTAGTGCGGTTAGCAATTTTTCCCTCCCGGGCAAAAAAGGGTTTTTTTATTTTGCATTATATTTTTAATGGGGGCAAAAAGTTTTAGCATAATGTCTGTTGAAATTGGGGCCCCCCACGGAGGCCCCCTGTCCCTTCTCTGAAAAGAACAAAACCTTTTACCTTTGGGTAACAGGTGTATTTTTACTTTACCCCCCCCCATAGGTGCCAAAGGGGCCCTACTGTGCCCGAAATATTGAAATTTGGGACTTTTACGCAAAACGTTTTTTGGTAAAAAAATTTTGGTATTTTGGCTTTGTTCATATGATTTTTTTACATTGGGTTGCAATTTTGGGAAAATTTTTCTTTACAGTTTTTTTGGGCAGGACGCGAGAATGGTAACCCAAAACCCAATCATTTTATTTTTGTTTATTCTCTTTTCCCAAACATGTTTTCGCTTAAAATTAACCCTTAATTTTAAAAGGGGTTTTAAATACCCCGGGAGAGAAGGTCTAAATATTTTTATAAAATTTGCATGAACCTTCCCCAAAATTTCTTTGTCTCCGGGAAAAACACACATATTGTGGGAAATTTTTGGGGCCCCCTTCCCAAGGAAAAATTTTTTCCCTTTTTGGGTTTTCCATAGCAGAACCCCCTTTTGGGAAAAAATTCCAAGGGGGTGGCTATTTTTTTTTTATAAAAACCCCAAACCCGGGAAATATAATAAAACAGAAAAAGCTGCCCCAAAATTGGCCAGAAAAACCTTTTTTTAAAGTGCGAGTTTTGCCGGGAAAGAGGTTGACTAAGCTAATATTTTTGCCCCCAATCAGGGCCCAAACATTTTTTCCCTCCAGGGCAACCTTTAATGAGCTAAAATCCCTTATCCCAGAGGGAAAAACCCCCTTTTTGCGGGGTTTTTAATGGGGGCATTGGGATTCCCGATTTTGGACACTTTTTCGGGACACTCCTCGGGTTCCTCTAAACAAATAACCCAAAATTAAAAAATTGCTCTATATATGCAGCTTTTGGAGGGATTGCGCCTTCCCCCACCCGAATACTCGGGATTATCCCTTTTTTTACCCCAAAAACCCCATAAAAGTTATTGGCAGGTTGGACACTTTTGGGTCTTCAACATGCTCTTCTTTCCCCAGTGTTAAAAATTTTTGCCCTTTTGGGAAAAAATTTTATTATCGATACGCTCCATTTCATTGTGTTCGGGGAAAATTTCCCGGCAGAGTAGGACAAAAAAATTTAAACCTGGGTTTTTAAATGAACCCAATTTTTAAACCCATTCTGTATGTCTTGCTGATCTTTAGGCGAAATTGGGGGAAAGCAGTTCCCCCAGTGACCATCTTTCGACCCCCCCCCCCCCGCATTTAAAAGGGGAAAGCGATAAAAGGGGCTTTTAACCCGAGGTGTTTGATCAAACAGGGTTTCCCAAGGTTAAAAAAGGAACAAACGCAAAAAACTGTGGGCCCTTTACTTAGGGGTTTTAAAGGAACTAGAGACGGCACTTTAAAGCTCCCGCTAGCGGGAATCAGACCTCCGGGATGAACTTGTTTCCGGGAAATGAGATCCTTAATTTTTTTGGACAAAAAAATTGCCTTTAAATGGGACAGTTTTGGGTGCGGGGTTCTTTTTTTGTTGGGGGAAAATAGCCCAAAGCAAAAAATGCTCGTTTGGGTTTTTTAAGAGACAAGAGGGGGCCTCTCATATGTCCCACTATTAAAACTAGACAGGGGAAGGTTGTCCACCTCACCTCTAAATTCCTTTGGATTGGGCTTTCATAGCAATTCCAAAGCCCTTTTAAAACTTTTCTTCCGCCAATAAGGTTTTTTCCCTAACAGCCCACCCCCAGAAGCTGGGGAAACCTTTTTCTTCCCCAAAGGAAAACCCTCCTGAGCTTGGGGTTGAAGGCCCCAGTCTTTGGGGAACCCCTTTTTTAACCCAAAAGAACAAACTTTGGGCCAAATCAGCCTTGCCAGCGGGAAAAAGAGCCCGGGGCCCCGGATGGTTTCCCACACCCAAATATTTTTTTTTAAAATTTTTTGAGAAATTGTATTTTTAACCCTTTGGGGGAAAATCTTTTAAACTCTGTGTCGGCTTCCCAACCCTTCCCGCCTTCTTTTTTGCAGGCAAAATTTTTCCCCTATTTTTTTAAAAGCCCGGGAAGGATCCCCCCCCCTGTACCAAATTACAGACCCATTCTTTAATTAATTGGGAGATGCCAAGATTTATGGGAAAGTTTTCTCGCGAAAACGATTGAAAAGCCCATTTTGCCCGATTTGATACTTTCTGGGTTTAAGGGGGGGTTTGTTTATGGGGTTTAAAAGGGGCGGGTTTATAACACGCTTTAGGCGTTCTCCCTTTTTCATTATGCCCCGGGGGGCTCGGGATGCCAGTTTTTTTGCTTTCTCATTGGGGGTTGGGGGAAGGCGGGTTTGGGCAGGGGGGGGACTTTGGGATTTTTTTTAGGTCCCCCCGTTCCAACCCCGGCCCCCCGGGTCTTGGCCCCCCTTTTGCTCCCGAGAAATATTTGTTTTTTACATCCCCTTCGGGCCCCAAAATTTAAAAAAAATGGAGCGCCTCCAAAACCTTTAAAACAAAATTTTGGAACTCGACCCGGGGTTTCCCATTATGGGCGCCAACCCCCCTTTATGTGGGCTCTATGGAAATACCTTTTTGGGAATCCCTTAGGGGGGTCTGAACAAAGGGTTTTGGGGTGTTGAGGGTCGGTGGAGAGGGCGCATAAAAAGCGCTGCTTTTGCGGGGCGATCCTTTCTTTTATTGGGTTTAAAACCCAGATTCCCTCTCTGCCGACCTTTATGGGCCCTTTTGAAAAACCTTTTGGCATTTCTAAGAAATTTTTTTAAGGTTAACCTACTCCAAAAAACATGGCCCCAAAATTTTTTTCAGATCCCCAATAGTTAGGAACCCTGCAAAAACCCAGTTCCCCTTTTTGATGGGGGAATTTACCTTTTTTTCACTTTCTAAGGGGTGCCAAAATTTCCGGATGAAATTTCCCTTTAAACTTTTTTCGAAATTAAAAAATTTTTGCCCCCTTAAAATTTTAAGAATAAAAGGAATTTAAGGGTAAATGGGGCAAAGGGAAAAACTTTTCCCCGGAAAAGGAAGGGATAAATTTAAATTTAAAAAGAACATTTTTCCTTAGGCTCCCGTATTTTGTTTCAAACTGTCCCCGGGAAAACTTCCCCAAAATCTTTTTTCCTTGATGTGAATAAAAACCTGAAAAAGGCCCATTTTTTGGGCCAACCCAAAAACCCCGAATAGCCCGGGGGGTCTTAAATTAGAAAAAAAGGAGAGGGGCGGGTGGCTCTTTCCCGGAATCTGAAATATTATTTATATTGGGGTGAAATGCTTCCGGGTTATGGGCTGGTTCCCCTTCCCCCCAAAACCCCCAAAAAAAACCCTTGGAAAAAAGTTTGAGAAAAGGGCTCTGTTTGGGGGGACCACTATACCCCCTTTTCCCTGGCTTTTTTCCCTTCTTAACTGACCCTTAGGTCTTTAAAAAGGGCCCCTTCCCCCCCATCACACAGACTACCGGCTTTTTCAAAATATTCCGACTTTTTGGTAGGCCCCTATAAACCTTTATTCCACGGGGGGGGATTTTGTAATTAGGGGAACCTGGAAAAACAATTTTTCCCCCCCTCTTTTGACTACCCAAAGGGGAAATGCTCGGAAATACCCTCCTCAGGGGAAAACTTTTTTTTACCGCTTTTTAAATTTTAAAATTTTTAAGGGCTGTTGGGTTTTGGTCCATTTCCGCCCCTTTTCCCAAAATTTGGTTGCAGTACTTGCAGGATTGAAAATATTTTGGGACTTTAAAAAATTAGGTGGGGTGTTTTTTCGCAGCCCCCCCTGTTTTGGGGGCCCGTGTTCCACCCGGGAAACAGCCCGGGGGGGAAAGTGTCCTCCATAAAAGTATAATATGGATATTTGGAGACGCAATCTTAAACCCCTGTTTCCGGGGTTTTTTCCCGAAAGTTTGGAACAGGGAAAGGAGGAAACTTTTTCAGAAGAGGATTGGGTTGAAAGCTTTTGTTTTGGGCTTAAAAAGGCTTTTTGGTCTCTTGCAGAATAAAAAGAATTAAATTTTCAAAAGTTTGTCACGTTGGTACAGAGTCCCGAAAAATTCTACACTCAATCTATCCGGCTGTTCCCGACCTTTGGGTGGGGGATGGGACAAAGAGACGGGTACCATGTTGCATGCTGGTGGGGTCTTGTAAGTCCCCCAGGGTTTTTTTGGGTTCAAATGATAGGGAAAAAGTAGAACCCCTTAAGGGAAACTCGGTTTTCCAATTAACCGGCTTCTTTTTTTATATGAAAACCTTGGGAATTTAGGTCATTAGGGGGAGTCTTTTATTTATTTCTATTTTGTTGCTGCCAAATTCGGGTTGGGTTCCCAGAAAAAAAGGCGCTCGGCACCCCCCTCACCCGACTGTTTGGGGTCAAGGAGGTCCTTAACTACAACGCCTGGAAAAAAGATGAGAGCTGAGGCTTCACAGACATTAGATCAGCATTTTTAAAATTTGGGCCCGATTTGGGTTTATTTTTTATTGGATCCACGGCCTTCCGAAATGTGGCATTGGGGGGTTTTAAGCTTTCCCCCCTTTTCCCTTTCTTTGAAAGGGAAAACCTTCAAGGGCCCCCCTTTGGGGGGAAGGGGGCTGGGTTTTCCTGGGATATAAAACATTTCTTTCTTTTCTTTGCGTTTCATGTTAATTGGGATTGGCCCCTCTGATCCCCGTTTTCCAAGGGGTTTTCTTGGTTTTTTATTGTAATTTCCCCCCTTAATACTTTGGTTTAATTTTAAAGTTTTCCAACAGTGGAGTTTTTTCCTTTTTGGGTTTATTTTTAGACCCCCTTTAAAAGGCCTTTTTTTGTTTGTTTCCGATACATTTTGATTTTCCCTTTTGATTTTTGCTATACAATCTGTTCCGTTTCCCGATTTTTTAGAAAAACCTTTTTTTATCTTAAAAAGATCACTATAGGGCTCATTAATGGGTTTTTTTTTTTGGGAATAAACCTTCTCATCACGTTGTAAATTTTTTTCATGTATTGTGTTAATAAAAACTTTTGGAAATAAGAAAAAAAAAAAAGAAAATACGTTCAGCAGTCCACACTGAACGGATTTTCTGCTGAACGGTTTTTCACACCGCCGGAGTTCCCAAAAAACTTAGAACATGTTCATTCTTCTGCTCGGTTTCCAGATAGAATATTAACATTGAAGTAAAAGGGAACTGAGCCGAAAATGAGTGAATGGTTTTGTGTGTGGTTTTTTGCGCAGTTTTTGGTCGGCTTTCGGTTTTTTGCACTCCGAACACTTCTATGCTTGGAAAAAAAATATCCAAAAACCGGGACAAAATCAGTGACAAAAAAGTTCAAAAAACGAAAACCGCCAAAAAACTAAAAAAGTTTTCTGTCAAAAAACATCCAAAACTGGTTGGGATGGACGATTCTGTTCAGGTCAAACCCTAGCTCTATCTGCTATTCCCAGAAGATATACATATATATATATATATTATATATTATATATATATTTTAAATTATACATGTGTTATTATTTATATATATACACAGTATATTTATATATTATATATATATATATATATATAATATTTAATATATAATATATATTATATACTATATATATATATATAAAATGCGAACCGGTTGCAAAAGTAACAGTACTATGACAAGCCCTCTCTAATGTCCTGAATCAGGAACCTTATTGAATAGACACCTGACACCAAATCTGCCCTAACTAGGCTAACTACAAGCCTGCAAATAGTTCTAGACTAGTTGCCGTGCACGTGTTGGACCCGAGTCTACCCTGAGATGGCCAGCCTCTAGTGCACTGAGATGAGGGTCCCCTCTGTTGGAGTCGATATTCAAGATGAGTGTCCCTTCCCTCACAGTGCTTTCCTCACCAAAAGCATCAATGCAGCCAGCCGAACTTCTCTCTCTCAGGAGCTTGTCACAGTTCATGGACTCACAGAATCAGGAGAGCTGAATAGATCTGCGCCCAGCGTTTGTCCGCTGCCTGATTTCTCTGTCCTTTACTCCTTCTCTCTAAGATGGCTGATCCCTCGTGTTTCTCTGTCACATGACATGTCTTAGTCTCTATTATGCATAAACCAGATTCTGGAAACAGTGGCATCTTGTGGACACCACAGTCAATCATGGACATATTGAATGGCGATGGTGCCCTGACTCCTGCTGTGCATGTGCCGCTTCATCCCTATAGGTGTGAGCAATCAGCATGGCCGGCCAGAGACCACTTCACTCAGGCAGCTAGTGTGAATGATGTCTGGCTGGTCAGCCAGACTGCACATACCTACTGAATAGAGAAAATAAGTGTGGGCAGTCTGCAGCAGAGCCAGCCAGAGATCACTCACACTAGCTGCTTGCCATTGTTAATTGTTATTGTGTGTTTAGTGCCCCTGTGCCACCACAGTAGTGGTCAGTAAGTAAGTGGCACTGCTAGTAGTGGTCAGCACAAGTGCTGATTCATCAGTAACTGGACCCTTATCGAATCAGCTATTTCTGGAATCAGCCAGTTTGCATCCAGACCGGATACAGCCTGGGTGATACCTGCAAGAATTGGAATTCAGAGCAAATGGCATCTGCTCTTCAACCAAGTCCCTGTACAGTGTTCTGCTATACATTAATATTTTAGAATAGTGTACAAGGAATTACAAGTTAAAAAATTAAATTAAATTGAAAATATATATGTATTGTATAAATTAAGAAAAAAATATAAAGTTTAAAACACTCCCAGTTCCTCCACTTTATAAATAATAATACAAAAATTAACATTATTGGTATCATTTCATCTCCAAAACTCCGATCTATTAATATTTAACCGTATATATGCTGCATGGTGAACGAAAACATTTTTTTGGGTTGCTTTGTCTCCACAAAAAAATGGAACAAAAAGTGATCAAAAAGTTGCAGATATCCAAAAATAGCACCAATAAAGATTACAAAATTTATATTGCACCTCCCAAAAAAAAGATGGTGCTATTGTGCCCCCCCCCCCATTTCACCAAACTGGAGTGGGCACAGCTGAAGGTGCCATGTGTCAGGTCAGGAACAGGGATTTCCAAGCTGGGTTTATGAGGGGGAAGGGTGCTATTTGCCCTATTTGCCTAAGGTGTCAAGATGCCTTGTCCTGGCCATCGGTGTGATGATGCATAACAGAAGCAACCGAGGACCTTTCAGAGCTTTATTGGCTTGTAAGTGACCAAGAGAAAGTACTCAGAAGGAACGTAAATGGATATATTCAAAATCATTGCAACCAGGTATGAATATTGAATTTATTAAAACCAATATCCCAAATATGTGCCTGCAATCATGTTTTATTATGACATTACCGTGTTTTTATTGTTTTAAACAATTTCTTCTGTCTTTTGGTTTTTGTAGGCGCTTATTCACACAGGAGGATTGATATACACCGGTCTTTTTTTTATACATTGTTATAATAATCTTAATAAATTATATTTTAGACTGACTGGTTAGTTACTATAGACTTGAATACACTTGAATAAACATTCTATTTGGATCTTCCCTGTCAGTGCTTCCCTCTATTTTCCTATTTTTTTACATTTCTGGTCACATTGTTATTGTTATGAGGCTACCTTATCGGTTTGACTATTTTGTGATAATACTGCCGAAGATGTGCCGATCTTTATATAAAATGAACAATAATATGGGGGTAATGAAAAAAAAAATATTAATTCAATAAATTCATTTTTATTTCTTTATTTTCATTAGCCAAGGATCAATAGTATGGGTGTAACGAAAATAAAGAAATAAAAATGAATTTATTGAATTAATTTTTTTTTCATTACCCCCATATTATTGTTTATTTTATATACAGATCGGTACAACTTCGTGAGTCTTATCATTTGATTTCGGCCATGTACAGTTTTATTACAGATTGCATTAGAAAACCCTTAAGAGCGTCACTCGCTCTCCCATTGGTCCAAATAACCGCGCCTCTTTTAAATTAGCCAATCACAAACTCGCTCTGCATTTCTTTTCCCCATAGAACTGTATGAGAAAGTAGCTCAGCCACTGATTGGCTAAGCAGGACGAGCCCCTCTTCCAGTCAACCAATCACAGTCCTAGAATATTTCCCATAGACAGTAATAACTTTTAGGGCGCCCTTCTATCGCGTCCTTCTTTCTCCATTCAAAATAGACACATTACATATGATTGGTGGATTCATATCTGCCGCCTGGGCTCAACCAATCAGCTCTTTTCTGCCCTGTTTACTGTCTTTTGAACTGTCCGCCTTTGATTGTGATTGGTCCATACTTCTCCATAGGTTATAATGGTTCCCTGTCGCTCCTATCCTGATTGTTTGGTTTCTGCCGACCAATGAGAAGAGCTTAAACAATTTGAATTACTGTATTTCCAGGCAATTCTCTATATCCCAATTACTTATGTAGCGTAGTTCTCGGCGACAAACGCGTTGTTAGGGATTTGACTGATTTATGTTTATAGAAGGTTTCAGCTCTTTTACAGATAATATTTTACACTTAATAAAAATAATTTTTTTAATCATACTCCATGCCGCACGGCGCTGAGAGACGAGATTGCATTGCCCCGATCGCTCCATAGACTACAATGGGACAAGTAGCTCGCGCTCTGATTGGCCGGTATAGCCAAGCCCCCGCTAGCTCAACCAATCAGCTCTTTTCTGCATTTTTACTGTAATTTGAACTGTCCCGCCTTTGATTTTGATTGGTTCATACTTCTCCATAGGTTATATTGGGTCCCTGTCGCTCCTATTCGGATTGGCCAGGATTGCCAAGCTCTCGCTAGCTCAACCAATCAGCTCTTTTCTGCATTTTTACTGTATTTTGAACTGTCCCGCCTTTTCATTTGATTGGTCCATACTTCTCCATAGGTTATAATGGGTCACTGTCGCTCCTATTCTGATTGGCTGGCTTCTGCCGACCAATCAGAATAGCTTACAGAATTTGAATTACTGTATTTCCTGGCAATTTCCAATATCCTAATTCCTGATGTAGCGCTGCTCTAGATTTTTGGAAAGTGATTTTTATTTTATTTTTTTTATTAGGCCTGAGCTCTTTTTCTGATAATGTTTTATGCCTAATAAAGGCGATTTTTTGGAATCAAACTCCATGCTGCACAGAGCTGAGAGCCGAGATTTCTGTTGCGATCTATATGTTTCCTTTCATGTTCCGTTCTCGCTTCACTTCGCCTCCGCCGGATCATTTAGATGAGAATCAACCAGGTATGCCTGTCGGAGCTGCCGAGCGCTGCAATGCGCCGCACTTTGCCGACTCGCGATCGTACATGCCTCGGCGTTTTCGAACGCGCCGCGTCCCGCCCCGGAACGCCCACACCACGCCCACACTGCGCCCATTACACGCCCCTTCATGCGGGGCACATCTGAAAGTGGCGAACGCTGCGCTTAACACTGCATCCCTCCGTCCGACAGCGGATTCGGGCCGGTGAGGCGCAGCTTACGCCAGAAAACAGGCGTAGCCCGTTCATACATGTCGCCCTATATGAAGAAGCTACAAAGCTAGTGTGGGTATATGTAAAAGTAAATGGCCTAATGAAGAAGGTGGGCACTGGAGAAAACCCAAGTGTGTCAGAGACCTGAAGCGTGTGAATACTGAAGGATAGCGGTAATTTATTTAAAAGAAATGCCCCTCCAAACACGAGCATTTACTAGTACCAATAAATATTAGTTATATATATATGGAACAAACATAACCATACATTTTACTATCTTACTGTAATGGCATGCCCCCACGGCACGGGATTTCGGACGGTTTTTCAGAAAAACCGGCCCAAAACGAGCACAAGGGTGCTCCATGGAAAACCTGTGCAGCAGTCCCCACTGCACGGGTTTTCCGTCCGGCGGTTTTTCCGCCCACGGTCCGGCCGCAAAACCTTGAACATGCACAATCTAACCGGACGGAATCTGTGCATGTCAATGTGGAGGGGGAGGGCTTTTCTCCGCTCATCGCCGTGGGGACGGCCGCAAAAACAGGACAGGACAAATTTGTCCTATGCAGTTGGGAACGCGCCCTTACCAAACAAATCCCACTATACCAAGAACAACATTACCAATAATGCTACTACATATGTAACAAATGATACCACCAGAACATAAACACATATCACCACCACATAGTAACTGAATAATATCTCTTTAGTATTTCTGAATAAAGACTACTATACAAAGACCAATATTATATTATACAGTGACCATACTAGACAGGCGCACTGCAGACATATAAGGGATTAAAGAACAGTTACATCTGGTGACTCACAGGTGAGGTCTTCTCTTTTGAGTCTTTCACTTTCCCTTTTCTTCTCCATCCAATCCAAACCACCATGACAACTTCCAGTCTTTATTTGTCTCTACAGAATTTGTTACCCAAATATCTTATAATCCTTAGTTTTCCTTTTCCTACCTCTGTATAAATACGTGTGGGAGGTGCCGGGGTAATAGGATTATAGGTGGGCACTAACCATTGACTTAACCTTAATGGGAGTGGGGGAAGGGTTGAGAGAGGGTATACATACCCACTTTCAGGATCAATCTGAGGAACAAACTGATGTATATTGTGATTTGGCTGTTTCCTGTACCACTAAAATAATACTGTGAAGCGTGAACTTCATCCCACTCCATCAACCACAGGCATGTCTTCTTGGGGTGCAGGCGATTCAGTTTAGTACTGTCATGGACTCATTGGACTACGTTGGACTCGTTAGACCTTGGACTAGCACTGTATCCATTTCCTTGAAAAAATGGTAAACAAGGGATGTTGTTGGAGACTGTTTATTTACACAAAGTGTTTTGTTGTTGTTTGGATGGTTTTTTTTGTTTTTTTTTATCTGATTGAGGGTTTTTTGCAATTATTTTTTGTTGAGTGTTGGTAATAATGGTGTAAATACTACTATCTATTACTATTGCTGGGGCTTGGTGTGAGCCAGAGATTTTTTTTTTAACCACCAAGGCCAAAGCTAACCCCATCTTACAGTTAGGACCCAATGCACAAGGAGTACAGTATTACGAAGAGCTGGGTTAGGATATGTTCACATGGCATATTTGTAGTCCGTATTTCGGTGCAATACACCCTAAGTACGGACAGCAAATACGTTAATTCATAGCTCTCATTGAAAGCTATGATTACCTGCCATTTTCCCCGATGTGTAGTATGCATCTGGAGAAAGAAGTAAAATGTCACTTCTTCCCTGCGCTTACTTCTAAAACACCTGGCATTCACCATGTGAACATACCCTTACTGTCAGAAACGGGCTATGTAACGTGATGATCTGTTTCTGGGGCTATTGCGGGCTGGTATTTTTAGGGTCAGAAGGGACCAGTACCTACAGAGCTTCCCAACCTGATAGTATAAGCCTACAACTGCCTTTTTATCTTGGCTGGTTATAAAAAAAAAGAGGGGTGCTGTGTGGTTCTTTTAATTATTTATTTATTTACTAACCACAGTAGGATATTTCAAGGCTCCAAACAAATAATTAAGAAAAAAAGACATGTGTTGTGCCCCTATTTTTGTAACCATCCCAGGTACAACCAAGAGCTATAGGCTGATACTATCAGGATGGGAAGGTCCGAGAATATTGGTCTGTCAGGCAGCTCTATTACTTACACTGGAATAAAATGGTAAAAAAACAAACATCAAAACACAAAAGAACATTTTATTCAAAGAAGCACTCCCTGAAAACATTCCTTTTTAGACATTTTAGTAGAGAAATGAATCCAAAGCTGGTCTGACGTAGTCCAATGAGTCTGATGTTGCCCAAACTGAAAACTTGTAAAAATACAGAAAGATTAACCAGTGTTTGGCTGACAGCTATCTAAAGTTTATATGCATATATTGTATGATTTACCAGTAGTAAGCGTAAGCACTAAAAAGCCTAGGGCAGCATAAACACTAAACACTGCTCTGCAGATTCTGTGTTCAGAGGTTTAAGCAGTAAGCTCCCTAAATTAAGGCCCTAGGTAAGTAGGTGAGAAAGGCCCCAGGTACATCGGTAGACAAAGCCCTAGGTTGATAGGAATACAGCGAAGGCACCAGGTAAATAGACAAGGCCTACAGAAAGTAGGTATTGGCCTCTTTAATAGTGAAATAAAATGAAAAAAATAAAAAATAAAATCATCTCTCCCCATTTCCTTAAAGAGTAGCAGCCTCCTGCAAGTGAATCACAGCACAGGGGGCATGATGCTGTGACACCATCATGCTTCCTGTATCAGGATGCTCCCCTTATGTCTTTTTATTTGTGATAAGACTCACAACTGTATAATATTAAACTTTGTAATTCATACTTATTAAATGATTTACCTGTCCTGCTGTGCAGAACCAGGCATAGACCCATTTGGTCCCTTCCTTCCTACTTCCTGCAAACCATGTGATGTTGATTGATCATATGGCTTCAATGAACGTTACATCACCCTCACTGGGTACGCTTTGAAGCCATTCTCAGCTCAACAACACTCCTCTCTAGGGTGTGACCTGAATAGAGAACTACCTGGCTGCATTCCCTCCTTCCAGCCTGTAAGTTGCAATTGAATATGTAATTAGAGTAATTACAAGGGAGGGTGAGCTGTTTATTTATCTTTGAGTGCTTCTGGCAGAACTTATTAATGGGAGCAGAGGAAATCAGTTCAGAGCTGGGGGCTGTGAACTGCTGTCATGAAAATGATGACTGCAGCACCATACAGTTTATACCAGTGGTCTCAAACTGCGTCCCTCCAGCTGTTGGGAAACTACAACTCCCATCATGCCCACTGTTATAGATTATATAAATGCATGATGGGAGTTGTAGTTTCCCAACAGCTTGAGGGCCGCCAGTTTGAGACCACTGGTTTACACAGTGACTTATGAGTCCTAACTATAATCATTATCATGACAACAAGTAAAGAGCTGAGGGGATTACACACTTATTTCAGCACATAGACCTTAGCAGTGGTAACTGTGGAGGGAAGTCCTAGATTGCAATGCAGTCTAGGACTTGTAGGAAAGAGCCACTGGAGAACTACTGACACTTCCACAAGCGGGAAGTTTCACTGCAAAAAGATGATCTTATGACAGATGAATAAGGCAAATGAAAAGAAACACATGAAGGTAGTGGAATATCTTTACTTTTCAATATAAAATCTTTAAACTCCTGGATAACCCCTTTAATGAAGCCGGCGATTTTTAACTGTTTTACCCAGTTTTAACTGTTTTGAGGACACACAAACAGTTACATAAACAGCACAGACATGGGAATCTTCCTTTCCTCCCTCCCCCCACCACCTCGTTAATCAGCTGTCCTGACCCCTCCCCTCTTGTTTGCTCCTGGTAGCCAGATTGGGTTTTGATTCACTATATTAGTACCTGTATGAGTCATATCTGACCTCGGTCATGGCTGGCCACTGTTCAAAGTACAGCCAATTTTCTAAGTACAAGAACAGTGAATTAAAACCGGAATTAAACAAGGATTGCTTAAGGTAACAGCTTGTTATGCTTTTCTCTTCCACTTACAGCCTCACAGCCTGCCACAGTCGCTCACCATGCTTTTCCTGTCCTCCATCATCTATACCTCCATTTTTCTGAAACTAATTGCCTATCCCCATACTCCTCTGCTGGGCAATGAACTCTTTATCTCCCCCAGCATTTTACCCTCTCACCTATCTGCTGCCACCTGTTTCCCACTATCCATCCCTTCCTCACTAAACAGACCCAACCTACTTACTGTCTATCTTACTCCCACCTCCTAACCCTCTCTCTGCTCCTCCTAGCTGCTGGGGACATATCCCCGAACCCAGGGCCCCCACAGCACATTTCCACTATTGTATCTTTGGCCACTAACAGACCCATTTCTGCAAACTCTTTTAACCCTGCAAACTTGAAACCTATTCCCTTGTGCCCTCCTTCTCCTATTTCTCTCTCTGGAGCTCTATGGAATGCACGGTCCGTATGCAACAAACTATCCTACATACATGACCTCTTTATATTACGTAAATTATCATTCCTTGGTCTGACGGAAACCTGGCTGACGCCCTCTGACACAGTCTCCCCTGCTGCTCTCTCCTTTGGTGGCCTCCACTTTACCCATGCTCCCCGCCCTGGCAACAAGCATGGCGGAGGTGTTGGCCTTCTCCTGTCAGACACCTGTTTCTTCGCCCTCATTCCACCATTACCTTTCCTCAACCTCCCCTCCTTTGAGGTGCACTCTGTCCGCATCTACTCCCCCTCCAATCTCCAAGTGGCAGTCGTCTACCGACCACCAGGCCCTGCCACCACCTTCCTTGATCACTTCGCCTACTGGCTTCTCCACTTTCTTTCCACTGATACCCCAACTATCATAATGGGAGAATTTAACCTCCCCATCGACACACCCCACTCCGCTGCCACAAAACTCCTCTCGCTCTCCTCTTCCTTTGGCCTCTCCCAGTGGACCTCTGGCGCCACTCATAAAGATGAACATACTCTGGACCTCGTCCTCACCCGCCTCTGTCCCCTATCTGACTTCTCTAACTCTCCACACCCTATATCTGACCACAACCTGCTTACCTTCACCACTATCTCCTCCCCACCTATTCCTCCTGTCTCACACCAAATACACCGCCGCAGGAACCTTCAAAAACTTAACCCTCGCACTCTCTCGGACTCTCTTGCATCGCTCTCTACCATATCCTCTTTAGATGACCCCAACACAGCCACCGCTTTCTACAACCACACAATCACCTCCATTCTTGACTTGGTCACCCCTCTCACACACAACAGAACCCACAAAACAAACAGACAACCCTGGCACACAGACTCCACCAAACAGCTGAGGCGAGCCTCCAGAATTGCCGAACGCCACTGGAAGAAAATCCGCTCCACCACCGACTTCATCTCATACAAACTATCACTACACACATTTAAGTCTGCACTCGCCTCAGCCAAACAGGATTACTTCACCAGTGTCATATCCTCCCTGTCCCACAACCCCAGACAACTATTCAAAACCTTCAACTCGCTTCTCCGTCCACCGGCACCTCCTCCCCCATCCCTCCTTTCAGCGGATGACTTTGCCACCCACATTCTAATCAAGACCAACCTCATCAGAGAAAGCATCACTCCACTGTCCCCACCGCCCACACCCATGCCGGCACAGTCCCCACCACCAGCCCCTCTACCCACACAGTTCCCACAGCCAACACCTTGCACTTCCCCCCTAACTTGCTTCTCCACTGTCACTCATGACATGCTCTCCTCTCTACTCTCCAAATCCAACCTCACTACCTGTAAACTTGATCCACTCCCATCCCACCTTATCCCTGACCTCAGCCCTGTTATACTCCCAGCTCTCACCCATCTCTTCAACCTATCACTAACCTCTGGCATTGTCCCTTCACCATTTAAGCATGCCACCATCACACCCATTCTGAAGAAACCTTCTCTTGACCCCTCCTCTCTGTCCAACTATCGCCCCATCTCACTGCTTCCATTTGCTTTGAAACTCCTCGAACAACACGTCTACCTTCAACTGTCCTCCCATCTGTCCTCCAACTCTCTTCTTGACCCACTGCAATCTGGTTTCCGATCCCATCACTCTACAGAAACTGCCCTAACCAAAGTCACCAACGACCTATTAACCACTAAAGCCTCATGTCACTACTCTGTGCTTCTCCTCTTAGACCTGTCCTCCGCCTTTGACACTGTTGACCATTCCCTCCGGCTACAAATCCTCTCATCCCTCAGCATCACAGACTAAGCCCTTTCTTGGATCTCCTCATGCCTCACTGATCGGACATTCAGTGTCTCTCACTCTCGCACCTCCTCCTCCTCTCGCCCTCTCTCTGTTGGTGTTCCCCAGGGGTCAGTCCTGGGCCCACTACTCTTCTCTATCTACACTCTTGGTCTGGGTCAGCTCATAGCATCACATAGCTTTCAGTACCACCTGTATGCTGATGACACCCAACTCTACATCTCCGGCCCAGACATTAACTCTCTACTGTCCCGGATCCCAGACTGCCTGTCATCCATATCCTCCTTCTTCTCCTCCCGTCTCTTAAAACTTAATGTAGAGAAAACTGAATTCATTATCTTTCATTATCCCACTGTCGCACTCCATCACCACCCCTGATCTCTCTATCATAGTCAATGGCTCTACACTCTCACCGGTCCCGCAAGTCCGCTGCCTTGGGATAACACTCGACTCCGCTTTGTCCTTCAAACCCCACATCCAAACCCTTACCTCCACCTGCCGCCTCCACCTGAAAAACATCTCTTGCATCCGCTCATTCCTTAAACCTGTGACTTCAAAAATGCTTGTCCACGCCCTTTTCATCTCCCGCCTCGACTACTGCAACATCCTTCTCTGCGGCCTCCCATCTAACACTCTTGCTCCCTTTCAATCCATTCTCAACTCTGCTGCCCGTCTTATCCACCTCTCTCCTCGCTACTCCCCTGCCTCTCCCCTATGCCAATCCCTACACTGGCTACCCATTGCCCAGCGCATTAATTTCAAGTTACTAACCATGACCTACAAGGCTCTCCATAACCTCTCCCTCAATAACATCCTGCTCTAATCTCCAGATACTCCCCCTCACGCAACCTCCGCTCCTCACAGGACCTTCTTCTCCACTCTCCTCTTGTCACCTCCTCACACAACCATCTCCAAAATTTCTCTCGTGCCTCCCCCATACTCTGGAACTCGCTGCCCCAACACATCAGACTCTCCCCAACTTTCACCAGCTTCAAAAGCAACCCGAATACCCACTTCTTCAGGATAGCCTACAACCTAGAATAACCCCGCTGTCACTGAACCCCACAAACATGTCTGCCCCTCACCTTCTGTCTCTTTCCCCCTTCCTTGTAGATTGTAAGCCTTCACGGGCAGGGCCCTCTCTCCCTTGTAACCTGCTGTTAGTCAGAGATTGTCACTATTGTAAATGTTTGACTTATGTTATGTATGTAACCCCCTGATTGTACAGTGCCCTGGAATAAATGGTGCTATAAAATAAATAATAATAATAATAATAATAATAATAATAATTCCGTATCTAGATACAGGTAAGGTGGCAGAAAACCTCAGCACGGTCAGGGAACCCCTATTCAGCAGTTGCAAGTTCCAGACCTGGAACCAACATTGAACTGACATTTATGACATATGATTAGTGTCTGCTATAAATGTCTTAAAGAGAACCTGTCACCTAGATAATGCCCACCTCCCCTCCCCCCGGCTGAGGACATCACAAGCTAGTGTCAGACCTGCTGTTTCCAGCGCTGTGTCCTTTATTCTGTAAGATGCAGCAGTTTCAGAGCATTTAATGCTCAAATCTGCAGTTTTCAGCCAGAAAAAAGTCATGAAAAGAGTCAGTTTTTTTCAAACCCCGCCCACCTGAGGCTAGCTAGCCCCGCCCACCTCAACTGATTTACCTATTGCTTTGAATAGGTAGAAACATTAGAATAACGGCCAGGTGGAGCTAGCCTTTGATGGGCGAGACTAATACCTGCTCATGAATAAGATTTGAGCATTAAATGCACTAAAATTACAGTATCTTACAGAATAAGGGACACAGCGCTGGAAACAGCGTGTCTGTCACTAGCTTGTGCTGTCCTCAGCAAGGGGGGCATAAACTATGTGACAGGTTCCCTTTAAGTGGGAATACTCCCTTAAAGTAATACTAGGGTCACCTAACTCATAGACATGTCAGGTCGTTCAGACTTGTTGGATTGCCTAGATCCTCCAAGCAAAATAAACTTGTTGTAGCTGTTGTCCACTCCAGATAATAGATGAGGCTTCCAAACAGGTCACCCAACTCCAGTGCTTCAGTATTTCAAAACATGGTCCTTAGAAATTGGTTAAAGTACATTGGCAGCACTAAGGGCGACAGGTATGAAAGTGTTGTTCACTCTTTTTCTGGCGTACAATGCACCTAACTAGCAGTCTACGATATCTAATGCACCTAATGAATGTGTTAGGTGCATTGTTCATAAGACTCGACACTTTTTAATGCGCCTAACATGAAGGGGTGTTCGGAGGGCATTTGGGGGGTGTTATGGAGGCGTGACGCACCACACTTATATTAATTATTAATTAATATAAGTGTTATTACTAATATTAATTATATTAATATTAGTAATGTTAGACACATCTATGAATGTGGTTCAGCAAAATTAGGCGCATTACTGCTCCGACAGGCAGACCTATCTCACTGTGATCTGTCTGAGCCTGAGGAGTCGAGGTGGAGATAGATTTGCTATAAGGGGCAAAAGTGTCCAATATTTCTCAACTTACACCAGTACAATAATATATAATTATTTATATTTAATGACAAATATGATCATATAAATTAATATAAAATATATAATATCCCAAAAATATAAAAATATCTCCTATAAAATGTATTTAAAATTAATAGAATCTAAAACAAATTTTACATTAAAAAACCCATTGATTATGCTGTTCAGATTTTTATATTTAAAATTTTTACTACATTAAATGCTAAATATATTTTTGCTGCTCTCACCCTTTATTCTACATACAGCAAGAGCCAGCACAGCACAGGTATTACTGGGACCTGTGGTCCTCCAAGTAGGGTCAGCACCATAGTTTCTATCACTGCCATGCTATTCTGACTTTTCTCTTATTTCCAGCCTATCTATAGCCTTTATACATGTTAGGCATATTAGTTGTGTGCCTAAGTTCCCTAATGCGCCTAACACATAGGCGAGGCGCGTCGAACTTTACACACCATTTATGAACGCACAAAAACCACTTTCATGCATCAGGCGCATTATACACTGAAAATGAGACTCTACTATTCACTTCATCGTGCCTAACTTCATACTTGTCGCCCTAAATTTCAGGGCTCTATGTCACAGATTTTGCTGTTTGTAAGTTATGTATCCAAAATCGTGAGATAGTAGAAGCCACTAAAAAGACTGATATGCCTTTTATGATAACATGTGGAGTGTAAGCTTTTAATTACTGATCTAAAATCTTAGTTTTTGATCTTGCTTCCTAGCCTTAGTGAGTCCAGAGGGCAGCTTCCTCACTCCCACACAGTGCCGCATATGCAGAGGAAGCTGTCAATCACTATGCGTGGGAGGATAGGAGGGGCCACATGATAGCCCACATGCACCATAAGGAGATAAAATGTACAGTTTGCATATTTAAAAACATATTTAATAAAAAAAGTTTTCCTAGAGCACAACACACTCTACTATAAATGGGTAAAATTGGAAACATTAATCTTTATCTTATGTAATGTTTAATTTACAAGAGAAATTTGCATTCAGTTTTAAAAACTGTAATAGTTTTTTAACTTTTGATATTTTCCTAAGCTAATATTTTTTTTAACTTTTATTAAAAACAGGATTTAAGTAATGAACATCCAAAGGAGTTAACATTGTGCTGAATTCCAGTAATAGCAAGAAAGATTTTGAATTTAAATAGGGGGTAATAAGAAAAGGCTAAGACCAGGGCCTTACTTTACACTAGGCACCCGTGGGTGGGTGCCTAGGGCGACACCTTTAAGGAGGTGGCAACAGGTCGGATTTTTTTTTTTGGTATAACTGTTTTCTAGCCTCAGAGCCCCCCTCCAGGGGCCGGCAGGGGAGTGGGGGGTATGGGGTTGCAGGTGTCTGCTCTTACATTGGTGGCAGTGGCATCTTCTGTATATTGGTGGCAGCAGCTATAGAAGCGACGGTAGGGAAAGCTAGGTGTCGGCTTTCTGTACCGTTGCTTCCTTGTGACAGCATCAGCATAGGACTTATACTGATGCTCTCAGCTCTGTAGCTTGGTTCCAATGCACTACTGGGAAAGGAGAGAGAGGACTGGAGCTGATCCTCCCTCTCATCCCACGGTATGCGCCAATGAAGAGATGCTGCCAGGAAGATAGAGTAAGGAGCAGCGATGCCCCTCCCACTCTCCTCATCAGCAAACCTTGGGCAGTGAAGAGTTGAAGACTCCCCTGCCCCCTGCTTTGAGTGATTTTGTTAGTAAGGGAGGGAGTAAAGAGATGTGGGCTGTTAGGAGGGGGAGCGGGGAAGATACATGTGGGGTGTTTGGAAGAGGAACAGGGGAGAGCCATGTGGGGTGTTAGCAGGGGAGGGAGATACATGTGGGGTGTTAGGAGGAGGGAGAGGTGGAGAGACATGTGGGGTGTTAGGAGGAGGAAGGGTGGAAAGACGTGGGGTGTTAGGAGGAGTGGAGAGACATGTGGGGTGCTAGAAGGGGGAAGATACATGTGGGTTGTTAGGAGGGGGAGGGAGTGACATGGGATTTTAGGAGGGGTGGAGAGAGATGTGAGGTGTTAGGAAAGGTAGGGGTGGAGAGACATGTAGGGTGTTAGGAAAGGATGAGAGACATGTGGAGTGTTAGGAGGGAGGGAAGATACATGTGTGATGTTGGGGGTAAGATACAGGTGGGGTGTTAGGAGGGGGAGGGAGAGACATGTGGGGTTTTAGGAGGGGAGGAAGGAGAGACATTTGGGGTTTTAGGAGGGGGAGGGAGTAAGAGACATGTGGGGTGTAAGGTGCAGAGAGTAAGAGACATGTGGGGTGTTAGGAGGGGGTGAGAGACATGTGGGGTGTTAGAAGGGAGGAAGATACATATGGGGTTTTAGGAGGGGGAGGGGTGGAGAGACATGTGGGGTGTTAGGAGGGGGAGAGACATGTGGGGTGTTAGGAGGGGTGGAGAGACATGTGGGGTGTTAGGAGGGGTGGAGAGACATGTGGGGTGTTAGGAGGGGTGGAGAGACATGTGGACGGTTAGGAAGCCTATCCTGTGTTATACTACCTGCTGGTCTTGTGTATCTAAGCCTTTCCTGTGTTATTGTACCTGCTGGATCTGGGTGTCTAAGCCTATCATGTGTTATACTACCTGCTGGCCCTGTGCATAATCTAAGCCTATCCTGTGCTTTACTTCCTGCTTGACCTGTGTATCTAAGCCTATCCTGTGCTATACTACCTACTATACTTGGGTATCTAAGCCTATCTTGTGTTACATTACCTGCTGGCCCTGGATATTTAAGCCTATTCTCTGTGTAGTATTACATACTGGACCTCGGTATCTAAGCCTATCCTGTGTTATATTACCTGCTGGCCCTGGGTATCTAAGCCTATCCTGTGTAATATTACATACTGGACCTGGGTATTTAAGCCTATCCTGTGTTATACTATCTGCTGGACCTGTGTATCTAAGCCTATCATGTCTAAGCCTATCAAGTTTGATAATGTGTGCTGGACCTGTATATCTAAGCCTTTCATGTGTGATGCTGTCTGCTGGACTTGAGCCTCTGAGGTACTCTCTATGAGTTAGTGTATCTAATAATGTGTGATAGTATCTGCTAGACTAGTTTTTATAAGCCTATCATCTGCTGGACCTATGAATCTAAAGTTCTAAACCTATCATGTGTTAGAGTAAATTCACAGGGCGTCTTGTGGCGTATAAGTAATGTGTGTGCCGCTATATGCCGACTGCTTTAGAAGCATGCGCTGGCCAATACATACTTCTAAAACGCTGTGTGCTGGCTCTGATACACTTTCACATGTCACTTTTTGCTCCTGGCACCCAATATGCAGTGGAGAAAACCACAGGTAATCATAGCTCTCACTGAGCTCTCACTAAGAGCCATGAATTACTGTTTTTGCCAGTCACACTACAGGCACCTTGCAGCATAATTACGACCCAATTTACTGCCCGCAAAGACAGCGTGTGTACATACCCTTATAGTGTCTGCTAGACCTGTGTATTGAAGCCTATTGTGTGATACCATCTGCTGGACCTGTGTATGTAAGTGTATGAGGAACTGTATATGAGCTAGTGTATCTAATCATGTGTGATACTATCTGCTGGACCTGTGCATCTAAGACTACCAGGAAATGTCTACTAAACTAGTGTATGTGCGATACTGTGTCAGTATCTCTAAGGCTATGATATTATACTGTAAGGGTATGGTCACACGGCTTAATTATTGGGCGTACAGTACGTCCCGCAACTACGCCGAGTGCTCTGGAGTCGCGCTGATCGCCGCATACTCCCGCGACGTGGGGGAGCCGGCATCCCTCCGGCCCCATAGACATGCATTACTCGACAATACCATGTCACGATCGTATTGTACGTCCGGGGAGAGGAGGCATAATCCATAGTTCTCTATGAGAACTGTGGATTACCGTAATGATTGGGGCGCATTTCGCTCGTATTAGAGCACAATACGCTGCAAATACATGGCGAAATGCGCCCCAAAATAAGCCGTGAGAACATACCCTAAAACAAAAAGGAAGAAAAGACGGGAGCTGTTTGTTAAGGTACGTTCACATGGCACTGACAAAATACCGGTCGGATTAACCGGCCGGTATTTTGTCTTTTTTTGGCACATAGGTGGCGACTTTTGTCTGGGGTTTGTGGATTCAAGCCGTCCCCCTTCACGTTCACATGTTCATAAGAATAAACATGTTCTTAGTTTTTAGGGCAACCGCCAGTGTCAAGAAACGTCGGCGGAAAATCCGTGCAGTGTGAACTGCTATACTTTTCTATTTAGGTCAAATCCAAAAACAATCTGTAAATTCGACCGAAAACCCTTGCTGTGGGGATGGGCCCTTAGTGTAGAATTGTCTGGAATTAAGGTTTATCCGGTGGTCAGTATCCCACTAACCTGATATTATTGCGCAATGTTGGAGGCTAAACTCTCCCAAAGCATATAGATGAGTCAGTCACAGCAGCCTCCTCGCTTCCTTGGCTCCATGCGTAGGAAGATATCAGTAATATAGTAAAAATCACAACTAAAATATAGTGTGATAAAGCGGGAAAGAGGGAATTATAGCACTAGACTTTTAAATTATAAGGTACAGTTTATTAACAGAAAGACAGGACTCTGCGTTTCTCGCTTGATAGCGTTTCATCAGGTCTATATAAGGTAGGACTGTATGGACCTGATGGAACGCTGTCAGGCGAGAAACGCGTAGTCCTGTCTTTATGCATTAATAAACTGTACCTTATACATTAACAGTCTAGCGCCATAATTCCCCCTTTATCGCACTATACTTTAGTTGTGATTTTTACTATATTAAGGCTATGATATGTGATTCTGTATCTTAGCCAATCCTGATATCATCTGCATGGTAACGTATCTAAGCCTCTCATGTTTTTGCACTCTGCTAAACTGGGTATCTAATCCTCTCATGTATGATACTGTGTTCTAAGCTTTTGTATCTAATCCTCTCGTGTGATACTGTTGGCTAAATGAACGTATCTAAACCATAGTTGCCAACCCTCCGGTTTGGGAGGGTCACACTCGCTAATAGGGGCCGTGTCCCGCCACCTCGCTTGGATTGCTCAAGCTCCCGCAGCTGAAGAGTTGTTGGAGGATATATGTCTAAGGAGACATCAGGGTAGCGTGAACCCTGAAGCCACCATCCTCAGCCACGGCCCGGCAATGCTACGTGCCCCGCACCTTCAAGTCTCCCACTTCCCTACTTTCAAAAGTTGGCAAGTATGATCTAAACCCATGGTGTAAGGGTATATTCACACTGGGTACCTGTGCCTGCCGCAAGACGCCGTGTTTAGAAGAACACGCTTCTTCTAAAGCCCAGAGGGGGCCCGGCCACTAGCCAGACCCATTCACTTTCATCATCCCTGTCACTTCTTTCTGCCGGCGTTCAATACGCGGCAGGGAAGACAGCAGATAATCATAGCTCTTTGTGAGAGCTATGATTACTGGAATTACAGGGCGTATTTCGGGACGCATTGCGCCGCAATTACTTGATAGATCTATTAATTACTGGAGATTAGTGTACAGTATTAGGGACATGTATGAAAACTGTCTAGGTCTAAGACTTTCTGTGTTGACCATAGCAACCAATCAGAGCATTTTTAGAGCTCTATGTGAAATGAAAGGAGAGCTCTGATTGGTTGCTATGGGCATTGATTGGTTGCTATGAGCTCTGACTGGTTGCTATGGACAACAAAGAAAGTCTAAGATCTAGACAGGTTTCATTCATGATGCCCTATACCTGAAGCCCTGAGTGTATATTTGTGTATAAATGTGTGAGTAGATGTGAATAGCTGATTGTTTGGCTGCTTTGTTTTTGATGCGCCTTTTGCTGTGTTAAATGTACATTTTATGCACCAAAATATGCATAAAAAAAGCAATTCCAGTGTTGGATTATTTTCAATGGGAATACAGGCCACAATTCATATCATGACCTGTGGCCCATGTATTTACAGACACGGATTCCAAATCCGTTCTGTTTAAAAAAAAAAAAAAAAAACATGTACCTCTCAATTATTTACATGTTTAGCATGGAAAGCATGACGTGAGCCAGAATTCAGATTGGCAATGCAATGAGGAGGGAGGCATCTGGGAGCTCCGAGTATAGCTGAATGTGTGCGCTCAGCTATATCGGGAACTCCTATAGAAATGAATGGACATGTAGATGTAAGCCCTCCGCCAGGTCCTCTTTCCTCCTGTTCAGTTACTAGCTTTTGTCACCATTGTTTGTTCAATATTTGTTATGTATGTAATTCCCTTAGGCCTCGTTCACAAGCTTATTATTGCCGCGATTTGGCGCCGTACACTGCGCGCCGGATTTGCGCTGCAGTACGGCGCCAATCCGCGGCAGCAATTACGGTAATCCACTGCTCTCATAGAGAACAGTGGAATCCGTCGCTCCTCCCGCTCGGCGAATCCGCCACGGGTGGAGAAAGTGACATGAACATTATTTACGGCGCGGATGCGCCGTAAACAATGCATTGTCTATGGGGCCGGGAGCGGCGCCCCCGCCGCGCTCCAGCCCTGCCCCCGTCCCGGCCCTTATTCACGGCGGATTTGTGACTCAATACGGCCACAAATCCATCGGGAATAAGCCGTGTGAACACAGCCTTAATCTACAGCGCCCTGGAATTAATGGCGCTCTAAAATAAATAATAATAATAATAGGACTGGGCAAACCCTTTAACCCCTTAGTGACATTTAGGGCCACATGTATGAAAACTGTCTAGGTCTAAAATTCACTTGGTTGCCCATAGCAACCAATCAGAGCACCCTTTTCTCATTTTCCCAGAGCACTATATGAAATGAAAGGGGCTATCTGATTGGTTGCTATGGGCAACAATGTGAATTTTAGACCTAGACAGTTTTCATACGTGTGACCCATAATGTCAGTGACAGAGTAGGGAGCACGCAGGGAGTTTTTTAGTCTTTTCGGCTCCCAAAAAGATTGGAATAAAAAGTTAATAAAAAAGTTACATGTCTCCCAAAATGATACAAATGAAAACTATACTTCAGCCCACAAAGTATAGCCCTCATTCAGGTCTGTAGATGGAAAACAAAAAATCTCATAGAATCACACTAAAGCAAATAAAAAAAAATAATTAAATGCAGTAAAACATGGCAAAAATGCCAAACATTTGGTATTGCCTGAATGGTACCGACCTGCAGAGTAACGATAAGGCTATGTTCACAAGGGGGAATTTCGGCCGAAATTATGGTAATCCACAGTTCTCATAGAGAACTATGGATTACACCTCCTCTCCCCGCTCGTACAATACAATTGTATTGTACGCATGGGGAGATAAGTGACATGCGTACACGCCGCGAGTAATGACAGCCTATGCGTCCCGGCGCGACTCCCAAACACCCGGCGTAACTGCTGGGCGTACTGTACACCCTGCAATTACGCCAGGTGAACAACAATACCCCTCCCCTCTCCACTTAGAGAAAAAGAAAAGTGGTACAGTTGCGTTATTTTCACATTCTACCTCACAAAGATTTTTTTGTCTCCAGTGAATTATGTAGTAAACATAAATGGCATGTGTAACGACTGGGAGTAGTGGATCCACTGGACCACCGCAAGCGATATTACGGGCCACACTAGGGAGCGGAGTCTAAGTGGGTCCCGGTACTCACCAGAGCCCGCCGCAAAGCGGGATGGACTTGCCGCGGTGAGATTTCATCAGGTCGCTACCCCCAACGCGACTTGCCTGCGGCGGCAGCCGAGGTGCCACGCGGTACAGAATCGGCAGACGAACTCGTAGACGGGGACAGGCCAGAAGGTCACGGCAGGCAGCGAAGGATCGTGGTCGAAAACAGTGCGCAAACAGTACTGGTACACGGAGAAGGCTAACCGTGATTCTAGAAGGCTTTCTCGCATAGGTTCGGCAAGAGCATGCTGGAGGTGGAGGCAATATATAGGGTCAGCGGCCGGCAATTAACCAATTACCGGCGCACTGGCCCTTTAAATCTCAAAGAGCCGGCGCTCGCACGCCCTAGGTAACGGGGACACGCACACCCGGCAGACGACGGACCCGTGGAAGCAGGAGCGCGGTGCGGTAAGCAGATGCGCTCAGGAGAGCGAGTGCGCCCGTGGCCCGCTATGCGGACTACAGCGTCACTCGCTACCGGCACATGGGGACCGGCGGGGGCATGAGTGCGCGCGCAGCCCGTCCTGCAGGCTGCAGCGCTACCCGCTTCGGTCTCCCCCTCCCTCTGGCCTGGAGAAACCTATGAAGTAATTCTCGGTCCACAATGTTGTCCTCCGGCTCCCACAATCTTTCTTCTGGCCCAAAACCCTTCCAGTTGATAAGGAGATAACGCTTCCCCTTGGTTGTCTTCATGGCCAAAATTTCCTTTACGGCGAAGACATCCGAAGTATCAGCCACTGGGGAAGGGGGCGCCACCTTCTGAGAAAACCTATTTAAGATCAATGGTTTGAGCAGAGAGACATGGAAAGAGTTCGGGATGCGCATAGTGGGAGGGAGCTGGAGCTTTTAGTCCACGGGATTAATCCTCTTCAGGACCATAAATGGACCAAGGTAACGAGGACCCAACTTGTAGCTGGGAATTTTCAGATGGACATACTTTGAAGATAGCCAGACTTTATCCCCAGGAGCAAAAGACGGGGAAAGTCTTCTACTCTTTTCTTCCCTTTTCTTCATCTGAGCGGAGGCCTGATGCAGAGAATGCAGCGTGTCCTTCCAAGTGACCTTTAGATCCCAGACCAACATATCCACGGCGGGAATGTCTGAAGCCGATGACAGTGGGAGGGGAGAGCGGGGATGTTGTTCATATACCACAAAGAAGGGCAAGGCACCCGTTGACTCGGAATCCAGGGACTTGTAAGAGAATTCCGCCCAGGGCAACAAGCTGAAACAGTCGTCCTGTCGAGCCAACACAAAATGGAGTAGATAATTCCCCAGGATCTGGTTGACCGATTCCACCTGCCTGTTAGACTGTGGATGGTAGGCCGAGGAAAAGTCCAAATTTACCTTCAACTGGGCACAGAGGGACCCCCAGAATCAGGACACGAACTGTACTCCCCGATTCAAAACAATATGTCGTGGAAGACCATGCAGGCGAAATATATGTTGAAAAAACAGAGTTGCGAGGCGAGGAGCAGAGGGCAACCCGGGTAGAGGAATGAAATGTGACATTTTCGAGAAACGGTCAGTGACGACCCATATAACCATATTGCCGGTAGAAGGAGTAAGGTCCTGATAAACTCCCTGACTCTGTGAGACCACAGCCGATCCGGGATGGGCAATGGCAGGAGTAGCCCCACAGGCTTGAGATGGGATGTCTTATTGCGAGCACAAGTAGGACATAACTCAACAAAGTCTTTGACATCCTTGACAAGCTCAGGCCACCAATAATAGCAAGCTATAAACTGACTCGTCTTCCGCATTCCAGGGTGGCCGGCTATCTGAGAGCAGTGTCCCCACTTCAAAATTTTCCGCCGAAGCGCAGGACGCACATAGCTCTTGCCTGGAGGTACCTGCTGGAGATCCACTGGGGCCGCAGAAATCAAACGTTCCGGAGGAATGATATGACACGGAGGTGCCTCTTCACCTAAAATGTCAGAGGTGCGGGACAGGGCATCGGCCTTATTATTCTTCTCAGCGGGGCGGAAATGGATGGTAGAATTGAAACGAGAGAAAAAGAGAGACCAGTGGGCTTGTCGAGGGTTAAGGCGCTGGGCCGTCTGAAGGTACGCGAGGTTCTTGTGGCCCAAGTAGATCGTGACTGGATGCCGAGCTCCAGAACATGATGCCACTCCTCCAGGGCATTCTTAATGGATAAGAGCTCGTGGCCCCCAATCGTGCAGTTCTTCTCGGCTGGAGAAAAAATCTTGGAGAAGAATCCACATGTGATGGTCTTGCCCTTGGGATCTCGCTGAGTAAGCACCACCCCGCTCCTACCACCGAAGCATCAACCTCCAGGAAAAAAGGTTTTTCGATGTGGGGTCGCGATAGGACAGGAGCCTGGGCGAATGTCGTTTTAAGCCGGGAGAATGCGACTTCAGCCACTTGTGGCCACTGCTTCGGATTGCCAGACTTCTTACTAAGAGCCACAATAAGAGCTACCAGCGAGGAAAAGTGGGGGATAAACTGGTGGTAGTAGTTGACGAAGCCTTAGAAGTGCTGTATGGCCTGAAGGGCGACTGGATGAGGCCACTGCAAAACGGACAGTTTGGCTGGGTCCATTTGGAGTCCCTTGTCTGAAATAATGTAGCCGAGGAAGGGCAGACTGGTTTGATGGGAAACGGCACTTCTCCAGCTTGGCGTATAGACGGTTTTCCCGCAGACGTCTAAGGACCTGACGCACATGCAGACGTTGGGCCTTCACATCCGGTGAGAAAACCAAAATGTCATCCAGGTACACGATGAAGCAGGTGTACAGGAGATCCCGGAAAATCTCGTTAACGAACTCCTGGAAGAACGCCGGAGCATTACACAGACTGAAGGGCATAACCAAATACTTGAAATGCCCGTCGCGGGTGTTAAACGCTGTCTTCCACTTATCCCCCTCTCGTATGCGGATGAGATTGTAGGCCCCACGCAAGCCAATTTGGAGAAAATCCTGGCCCCGCGAAGCCGATCGAAGAGCTCCGTGATCATGCGGCAGCGGGTAGCAGTTCTTCACGGTGATCTTGTTAAGTCTGCAATAGTCAATGTAGGGACAGAGCGAGCCGTCCTTTTTCTCTACAAAGAAAACTCCTGCTCCGGCTGGGGAAGTGGACTTACGGATGAAGCCCTTCTTGAGGTTCTCCTGGATATAGGCCGACATGGCCTCGGTCTCGGGGACCGACAATGGATAGACCCATCCCCCGGGGAGGACTTGTACCGGGCAACAAGTCAATAGGGCAATCGTACGGGCGATGAGGGGGCAGCCTTTCCGCCTGCTTTTCGGAGAACACATCCGCAAAGTCCGGATATTCCGCAGGTAGGCCTGGCAGAGGTTCCAGGGGCGTCGATGGAGAAGTGGGGGGCACCTGGCGAGGTGCTACCAGACAATGGGAGTGACAGTTTGGTCCCCAATGCGTTACTTCGCCCGTTTTCCAGTCCAGCGTAGGGGCATGGTACTGCAGCCATGGCAGTCCCAACAGGATCGCTGAAGAGGAGCAGGGAAGCACATAAAACACGATCTTCTCTTTGTGTAACGCCCCGACATGCAGGAACAGCGGCTCTGTACGGAATTGGATTGAGGAGTTCTCCGCTTACGGAAGAAATAGCCAGTGGCTTCTTAAGGTGAGTCAGCGGGAGACGATGCTTCGTCACCAAGGCTGCGTCCATAAAATTCCCAGTGGACCCAGAATCCAGAAAAGTGGGAACTTGGATTTGCACTCCGGACCCAGTCACAACCTGTATAGGCATGGTCAAGCAAGGAGAGGAACTATTCACACCTAGGGACGCCTCTCCCACGTGGCCTAGGTGCGTGCATTTTCCGGACGTAGTGGACAGTCTCGAAGAAAGTGCTCCGGGCTGGCAGACGTTCTTCTCCTGTCATCGTGTACGTTCCTGCTGAGACAGATGAGCTCTATCCACCTGCATAGGTTCCTCCGCAGTAATTTGCAGGGGTGGCAGATGAGGTCTCTGAAACACTGAGGCCAGACGGGGCAGACGGTGGTTACGCACTGCTGACGGTGTTCCTCCTGTCTCTCACAAAAACGCACGTCGATGTGGGTGGCCAGATGGATCAGTTCACCCAGGGAAGAGGGCAAGTCCCTCGAAGCCAGCACATCCTTTACTCGAGTGGAGAGCCCCTTTTTAAATGTGGAGCAAAAAGGCCGCCTCGTTCCAGGAGAGTTCCGAGGCTAAAGTGCGCAGCGTAGTCCCCAACAGAGGAGTCACCTTGTTGCAGATTCAGAAGAGCCGTTTTGGCGTTGGAGGCATGCACAGGTTCCCCGAAGACGTTGAGAAACTCTGCAAGGAAAGCCTGAAGATCGGACGTCACTAGGACACTTCTGTCCCAAAGGGGGTAGCCCAGGCCAGGGCTTTCCCAGAGAGAAGACTGACCACGAAAGCCACCTTGGAGCGCTTTGTAGGAAACTGGGTTTGGGCCATGAATTCCACGTGCATGAAGCATTGGGTGATGAACCCCCTGCACGATTTAGGGTCTCCATCAAATTTCGTTGGGACGATCCCCGGATTTTTGGGACCCGACGGCGCTTTGGGCCCCGAAGACATAACCTGGGGAGGGACTGTGGCTGCGTGGCTTGGGGAGAGTAATTGCTGCACCATAACGACAGCTATGCAGTGATGACTTTTACGACGTTGTGAGTTGTTTGGGCCACGTTGGTGGGTCGAAAAACACTGGGCAAACGGCTCCTTGGTGGGATCCTGGACGAATCCAACGTAAGACGGGAGTAGGGGAAACCCTGCCCCCTGAAAGCTTCGAAAACCCCCCCCAGGGAGCGGGTTAAGTGGGGGCCCTATTTCACCAGAGCACCCTCAAGGGGGGATGGATTGCCGTGGCGGGATTCCACCAGGTCGATCCCCCCCATCGACTTACTTGCGGCGGCAGCTGGGGGGGGCGGGGGCAAGTTGGCAGAAAACTCGAACGGGGAAACAGGCAGAAGATCAGGGCGGGCAGCAAGGGTTTCGGGGTTCGAAGGATGTGTGCAAACGGACGGTAAAGGGAGAAGGCTAACCGGGTTTTTAAAAGGTTTCCCTTGCATAGATACAGGCTTATGGATTTGGAAAGGGAGCAGCTGGAGCCAATAATTTTTTGGGTCAGCGGCCCCGGGAATCAACCAAAATTTTTTTGGCGCGCTGGCCCTTTAAAACTCAAAAAGGCGGCGCGCGCGCCCCGGCAGACGACGGCGCGGGGGAAAAGGGGGCGCGATGCGGTGAGGGCCCCTGGGGACTGGCGGGGGCCGGTGTGTCCGCACAATCCCCGCAGGCTGCGGCACGACCCGTGACGCATGTTTAAAAAAGGAATCTTTCCGCAAAAAGCGGGCTCATACGCATAGAGATGGAAAAATAAAAATGGACATGGCCTTGGAAGACGGGAAGGAAAAAAAGATTGCAACGGAAACAAAAATCCCTGTGACAGAAAGAGGTGCACCGCTGCATTCATTTTTGGTAACTTTTTTTTTGTTTCATCCCTGCTTCAAAGAGACAAAACTGTTTAGTTTTTCCATTGATGTTTCTGTATCAGGACTCCGTTTTTTGCAGGACTTGGTTCATCTTTTTGTGGTTTCCGACTACATTTTATGACATACTTTGTGGGTAGAATAGGATAGAAAAAAAAGCATTTGCACCATTGTTTTTGGGTTTGTTTTTTATGGTGTTTAACAAGTGGTATAACGGAGATGTTATCGTTTTTATGCAGGTCAGTAGGATTCCAGCTTTACCAAATGTATGTGGTTTGATTGTGTTTTATTAATTTTAAAAAATAAAATCTTAAATTGCTGTGCATTGCCATTTTATGTAACCAATGACTTTTTTAATTTTTCTGTAGAGGGACTTAAATTATTCTTGGTGGGCCTAAGTGTAGTTTGCATTGTACTATGGTTTTTTTCAGCATTTACCATGTGGGGTAACTAAGGGTCTATTTTTATTTACTGAGCCTTTACACATGCAGCAATACAAAGTAGATTTATTTTTTTTACTTTTATTTTTTATATATACAGTATAAAATGGTAAAAAGCTGCGTTTTGAACTGTAAACATTTGTTTTTTTTCTTTTTTACATTTTTGTAGCACGTAAGCACCAGTAAGCACTAAACTATACAAGGCAGTAATCTGCCTTGGGCAATTGTGCATTGAAATAACATGCTTGCAAGTGCTTAATTTCAACAGAGCAAACGCGTGCGTTTACAGCGTGCAGAATTGCGCACTGTAAATACGTCGTGTGAACTTCCCCTAAGTTTGGAGGCGTTTTCAAGCTCAGTGTCTAGGGCAGCCTGAGCTGTAAATACGGCCCTGTCTATGACCTCTAAGTGGATGCTGCTACAGGAAGGGGGCTTAAATTTGTATGTTCAATTGAATTCCAATGTATTTGCAAAACATTATTAATAGGTAGTGAGTAATACACTATGTAAACCACATGTTCATAGCACTTATGACAAATACAACCCCAAAGAGAACACAGAGTGTTGGTGCAATGCTAAAACTAAGAAGGGGCGCATCATTACTGGTTTACAATGTAGCCAAGAACATATCTGTCTGCATGACTGGTACAGTACATATATGCTGTGTTACATTCTATTACACTTCAGATTTAGGTCACAGTGAAACCTCATCAAAAACCGAGAGCCTTGATTCAGGTTTGGACTTACCACAATCATCACAATCATAGATAGTCGGAAATGGTACAGTCCAAACGACTCTCCAAGGGATGACATTCAAAACAATTTGATTGATTTTTTGTATCCATCTTTTCCTATTTTCTCTATGTTTTAGGACGACATGTATGATCGAGATTTGCGCCCGATTTCTGCCGTATTCTGCGCCTCCCCGGCCCGAATCCCCTGTCGGACGCAGGGATGCGATGTTAGGCGCAGCCTTCGCCACTTTTGGATGCGCCTAACATGAAGGGGCGTGCAATGGGCACGGTGTGGGTGTTCTGGGGCGGGACGCGGAGAGTTCGAAAACTCCGAGGCATGTATGATCGCGGGTCGGCAAAGTGCGGCGCATTGCAGCGCTCGCCAGCTCCGACAGGCAGACCTAGTTGATTCTGGTCTAAATGAGCCAAAGGAGGCGAATTGAAGCGAGAAAGTAACATGAGAGGAAACATATAGAAGATCGCAACAGAAATCTCGGCTCTCAGCTCCGTGCGGCATAGAGTATGATTCTAAAAAAATCGCTTTTATTAGGTGTAAAACATTATCAGAAAAAGAGCACAAACCTTAAAAAAAGAAAATAAAATAAAAAATAACTTTCCAAAAATCTCGAACGGCGCTACATCAGGAATTAGAATCTTGGAAATTGCCGGTAAAAACAGTAATTCAAATTCTGTAAGCTATTCAGGCACTTAGGCCAAAAGCTCAAGGCAAGGACCTCCCGGTTATTTTTAGCCT